>JACERP010001809.1:0-14908 GCA_014080715.1 Scenedesmus sp. NREL 46B-D3
TGAGGGCAACTGGCGGCCTGTGAACACTCACAGCATCACACAGCATCATGTTTGGCTAGCATGCCTGCAGCAGCTCTGCTGCCGATGGTTACGGCAGTGATAGGCGTGTCTGTTGTTGCCCCCTGCTGGATGGCAGACGCGGCAACATGACGACAATGGTGGTAGCGTACGGAGCACGTGCTATGTACAGTAGATGTTAGGACCTGGACAATGGCTTGAGAACGCGCCTCTTTACTTAGGTGTGCTGCTTGGAGCACGGCCTAGCTGCATGTGACGTTAACCCAAGTTGGTGGCAAGTGGTGAGTTCTGGTGCAACAGCAGCTTCCTGGGTAACACCGCGCTGCCTGTTTTTGGGACTATGTGTCTGTGGCCTTCTTTTATGGGCACTGCTTTGGATGTCCAGCGATGCTCGCTAGGCTAGTGCAAAGGAGCTGGTGCTTTCAGCCATGAATTGCCTTGGTGTACTGTACTGTTCTGGTAGCAGCGCATCCTCCGTACGTGCTGATGCATTGTGCTGCTAAGAATGTATCTCTTAACATCAATGCAGAGGGATCGTGTGTGCAGTGCCAAGTACGCATGGTGCCAGTGAAGTCTTGCAGCCTGCAAGCCTGTCAGTAGCAGCAGGCTGTGAGAGGACTCGGCACTAGCATGCAGTACACTGGCAGCCCACCCAACCTCAGGCTGTATAACGACAGCTTGTTGCCTGACCTTGCCACAATCAGCCACGGCAACGGGCTGGAAGCAGCGCAACAGTTTCTTTATGTTCACCAATGAGTATGAATCGGCGCCTATGTCTGCTTGGGACCCTCAGTTGCACATACCGGGTGTCAGCCGCTGAGCGCGCGTATTGCGCGCCAAGTTCCAAGATGTGTACATTGGTATGAGGCAGCCAAAAACAAACACCTATCAACAGAGAACCACCATATCAACTAGACACACCAGCGGTAGCTGCCCACCGACCCACGCATTGCGTCTCAAACACAAAAAGGCAGACGTAACACACTGCAGCATTCAAGCTGTCAGCTGTGCAGTCTGAACATTCGTTGTTTTGTGCTTGATAGGACTGTCGTAAACTATAATTCCTTTTGCACTACACAGAATAAGGCGGGACTGGGTTACTGCTGCAGGGCTACAAGAACAGAGCAGGGCGAAACCTTTGCAAACACGATAACTAAAACTTTATACGTTTTAGCATAAGTAAATAACAGGGCTTCTACAGGGCGGGCCGCCTGGTGAGTGGGCAAGAAGAACGAAGCAGCAGTAGCCCTAGTTTTTTCTACAGCAATCTCCCTTCGTTGTACCAGCACGCTCGAATCTTCCCTATGTCAATGTTTAAACCATTTGTATGCCCTGGACAGATTGTATTTGCAGCTGTCGGAATGAACCATGTCATGTGCTTGAAGGCTTGGTCAATTGGGCTGCCAGCTTGCTTGCACTTTCGTAGAAGGAAAACTTGAACAACTGAACCTATCATAGAAAACATTCACAGCCATCCAACGCTCTAGCAACGCCTGGCCGCAAGCAGTGCAGCACTGAGGCTGTGCAGCTACTGCCCTCCATGCATTTGCAGGTGGTCCAGCCGCTCAGGACTCTGAGGGAGCAGCAGCACTGGGTGCAGCAGATATGATGTGTACCAAGCAGCTGTTGCTGCTGGTGCTGCTGGGTGCCAGCTATGTGCTTGCCCAAGAAGAGAGTGGTACACCAGAGCAAAGCTATCCACACTGCAGTTCGCAGAAGTTCACACACTGTGAGTAGCAGAAGAAAGCCAAACAGCAGTATGCTGCTCTTCTGCTTTCAGTTGTGCCTTCAGTTAACCAGCAGCAGCATACCAGCTGACAGCAGCAGGTGGTGCAGCAACTCTCCAACTTGGCTTCATGTTAATTGCCTGGTATGCCAGTTCGCTCAGGCTTCAACTCATAACAGCCTGCAGCAAACCCCTGTTGTCATCATGCAAAAAACGTGACAGGTGGTTGGCAGCGCATGCAGAGTATCACTGTGAAGTTCTTGCCAGCAGTAGCACCCATGAGTCAGCTTCTTCAGGTTCCTCAGCTCCTGCAGCTACCTCCACCAAACCTACTACCTTCCTGAGCTTTACTTTGCATACATGTTGCTGCCCCTTTTCCCTTGTGCTCCTTATCTTATACCTTGCAACACACACACACACATGCCAGGCCAACCTGCTGCCCAACTGCCTAATTTCCTGCAACTCACACCCCCTGCTGTGCTGCTCTGGCCGCTCCTGCAAACCTTCCCGCAGCCATGCCGCACGCGGCACGCCGCCACCTCCCCTGAAGCTGGTTGGCCATCGCATGGTCAACGCACAAAACAACAGAGTTGTCTCCTTGCGCGGCCTCAACTGGTTTGGCTTCAACGTCGGCATGGGCATGGTGGACGGGCTGTGGGCCGGAGGCCACGCCGCAGCAACCGACTTCGCGCTCATCTCCTACCAGCTCCGCCTGCTCGGCTACAACTCCATCCGCCTGCCATTCACCTGGAAGGACCTGAACATGGACGCGCGGTCATTCAACAAGGAGTGCTCCCCGGTCACCGTCGACTGGCTGCGGCGGCGGCTGATCAGCCCTCATGTGGTGGACAAGTACGCAAATCGGCCCCTGCCAGGCAACGTTGCGCCCGTCCAGAACACCAGGCCCGGCTTCTGCAACACCTACCTGCCGCAGAACAGCGGCTGGGACCGGCTGCTGTATGTCACGCAGACATTCATCAGCCAGGGCATGTACGTTGTTCTCGACTACCAACCCATGGTGAGCCAAAGTCGCTCTTCCTGACTGCAATCTTGCTTGATTCTGCGCTTCACATTGCTTTGGGAGGCGTGCTTTTGTCATGCATGTTGCACCAACCAAAACACTCATGTGGTGGTTGACTACCAGGCCATAGTTGAACAAGGCATCTGGTGTTGCTGCCGGTGTTTGACGTGCACTGTGTGCATGTGCAGCTTGCGCATGTGCTCAGCCATGCAATGGCACGCTGGTCCCTTTGATGACTGCTTCCTTGCAGCACGCAGACTATGATGCTGCCTGTTGAAGCGGGTCAGCTAACACAACTTGGGTGCTGCTCTGCATGCCTGCCGCCGCACCATCCCTCGTCTGTGCCCAGGGCCTGGAGGATCATGCTTACGACCTCAACCGCTTTGTGGACACCTGGGCGCAGCTCTGGAAGCAGGTCTCCTGCCTGCCCAACTTCCAGCGCGACCTGGCCAACCGTGTGTTTGTGGACGTGATGAATGAGCCGGACTCGATGAACATCCGCTGGGAGGCCCGTGACGGCAGGCCTGGAGCGCAGCAGCTCTACCTTGGCACTGCTGATGCGCTGTGGGCGCTGACGCCAAACAAGGTCCTGTTCATGTTTGAAGGTGCGGACCCGGTACACGTTTGTTGCACGGTGCTGCATGCTGTGTGGTGTGGTCGTGTAGTTGTGTACCAGGTAAGCATTGCCTGGGCATGCTCTGCCATGCATGCATACTTCTGCGCCACTGTTGCTGCTGCTGTTGCTTGGGGCTGCCACGGCTACACTGCTGCATCTCATGCAGCTTGACTCATATGCCGCTGCTTGCGACTGCACCTGCAGGCACTGGTCAGAACATGTTTGGTCTGAACTGGGGCAACGGCTTCATCACTGACTACAACATCATCAACAGCAGGGCGCTCAGCGACCCCAACCCCTTTTTTGCATCACTCGTGCGCAAGCCATATGCTGACAAGGTGAGTCGACGTGTGATGATCACATTCAAATGGCCGCTAGCTGGCGCTTGGGCTGTTGGAAGTCGTTCTTGGAGATGCAACACAGACAGGCCGTGGCATGCACCAACTAGGCCGGCGGCAACCGTGGCAGCATGCGGTCTGTGCTACCTTCAGCGAGAGCTACTGGCCTCTGCCACAGGCTGTTGCGCTCACTCAAAGTAACCACTGCTGAAGTACATCAGCTACACGTGCGCGCATGCCTTGCCGCACCTGCTTGACCTTGGCCCCCTGTCTCGCCGCCCGCTGCGCAGTCTGTCATCACCCCGCACGTGTACCCCCCAAGCATCACCAAGGCAACCTTCCTGGGCACCGCCCTGTGGGAGCAGTGCCGCGTGTCATTCGGCTACCTGCAGAGCCAGGGCTACTGCACCAGTGAGCGCTGCATGCGCTTCCCCATCGTCATCGGGGAGCTGGGCTCTGCCTTTGAGACGGCCTCAGACAAGCAGTGGCTGCAGGACTTTGCCGACTTTGTGAATGCGGAGGTGAGCAGGAGCGGGCAGCGCTTTGAGGCGGCACCCTCTGGGCATTGCTGTGTTGTGGCAACCAGTGCATGCAGCTGCACATGGAGCAGGTTGCTGTCGTAATGGGCCTGCATGTCCTGGCTGGCTCAGACCCTTTGCAGGGGTTGCTCAAGACCATTGACGAACAATCTTGACTGAGCAAAAGAGGAACCAAGCTTGGCGCATCATTCTAACTGCTACACGCTTGCTGAATGGAGTATAATGCGGGTTGCTGCTGCTGCTGCTGCTGCTCTGCAGGGCGGCGCCAAGGCGTACAACACCATCCCCGTCAACGGCTGGCTGTGGTGGGCGTACAACGAGAACAGCGGCGACACGGGTGGCATTGTGCACAACCGCTGGCAGGACCTGCACTGGGAGAAGATTAACTGGATGATTGCGCGCATGGGGCTGCGGCCGTGGTACCTGAGGTGAAGCAGCTGAGGGAGCAGCAGCGGCCTTTGCGCCCGTGGCAATGGCACCTCCTCGCACAGTCATGAGAGAAGCTGCAGAGGCAGGCTTCCTGTGTGCATGTTGCGAGTGATCGTGCAGCGCGCTGCTTCTGCTGCTGCTGCTGCTGCTGCTGCTGGTGATTGCTGTTGGTTGCTGGTGCGTACAGTACAGGGTGCCCAGCAGCAATGCCCGTCGTCCTCTACTGATCACCTTGTGTTGTGTACAGCTTCAATTGACGCTGCACTGTGTATGAACTGCCAGGCAGCATCGGTTTGTGTTAGTTCTGTTGTTGCTGCACGCTCTGGCTTTGTGCACTTGCTGTACACATGTGACTTTACTACAGGGTTGCAGAGAGACTTAGGAGAGTTGTGTATTCAGGTGTTGTACGCGGCCACTGTTGCGCTGGGTGCATGGCCAGCGCTGCATTGATGCATTACTGGCCATGCATTCTGCCGCTGCTTGATGCTGTGTGGCTGGCTGACTTGCCTTCGAGTCGAAGGATGCTGTCTGCAGCATCTGACACTGCGAATGCTGCTTGCTACACAGTGTTGGGCAGAGCAGTGGCCGCTTGTCATGTCAGGGCCTTTCACCAATTGTGCATTTCCTGCGTTTTGTGTGGTTGATCAGCATTTCCACCTGTACACACAGCATGTAATGCTGCGCAAGCCACGCCACCGTGCCTGTGCACCTGAAATGTTCAGTAGGTTCAGCGCGACCTTGAAATGAATGTTATGTGTGGGAGGTTTTACTGTGGCTGACGTTATTGCTCGCCAAGGGTGCGCTGGCTTGCACGGAGCACAGATGCCTGCGTACTAGCAGGACAGGCGGGTGTGGGTTGGTGAATGCAGCACACAGGAATCAATGCTGCATCAGCGCAGCTGAACAGTAGCAGCAGCGCCGCAGCAGTGATAGGCCGCCAGTTGCGGTCTTGAGTGTCTTGTCACCACACATCATTGTCACTTGCACGCTGTGTTCAAATCTTGAAGTATGTTGTGGAAGCTGCACACAGCCTTCCGTTCCACAATGCACTGAGTGCGTACCTACAAGTTTCGTCTGCTTTGCTTTGCACAGCGCTTACCAGCCCGCCATCAGCTGCAGCCAGCATTCAATGTGCGGGAAATGCTGTTGTGTTTTAGGTGCTGGCGGTTGGTCTGTGCCAGTGAGCGCCGATGTGCATACAGGTGTGATGAACGTTTTTAGGCAGGCTCATGGTTCCTTGAGCTGCAAATGAGTGAGTGCACGTGTGTGAGAGTAGCAGCTCCATGTCACCATCTCAAATGCATCAAGATGGCATGATTCACCCCAGGGTGAGCATTTGCCAGGTGCACCTAGTCAGCAAGTGACAGATTAGAAATGAAGCACAGCACTCGCCAGCGCAACCACTTTGATGAATGCATGCTTGCTGCTCCAGCAGCTTGCTGATGGCAGGTGCGTAGCCAGCTGCCAGCCGTTGCAGCTGCTTCCAAACATATGGTATGTGATACAACGCTTGATAATGACATTTGAGTGACAAAGTGCCCCGCTGGCTGCTCCTGCATAAGGGGCGCTTGCAAGGCGGTGTCCTTTTTCACCTACAAGTTCTGCGCTGAGTTTACCTGTGCCACAATTTGCCATGGGGCTTCGCCGTGGCTGCTTGCTTGCTTGATAACCCAATATCATCACATCAGCTGCCCTGAGTAAGGGCAGCAGGTGCAGCACTGACGGGAGACTGATTTGGTGATGTCATTGACGGTCCATTCCTTTGCCTTCCTTGCTATAACAATAGATACCATGCATGCAATAATTTTATTGGTATAAAGCATCGAGCATAGACGACTAGTAGCATGAGTTTGCTGATGTTGTTTATGGCAGCCCAGAATGTAGCAGAGGCAGCAATGTGTCCATGACATAACTTGCATGCCAGCCTCCACTGTGAGGCCTTTGTGAAATCTAATACGGATAGGTTGCTGGTGAGCAGGCTCAGCAGCAGCATTGCCATTACGTTTTGGTTGCGCACTGCAGCTGCTTAGTCAGCATCTTGTAGTGCGAGGCCCCTCAGCATAACTTTACATCTAATACTGCATCGCGGTCCTCAAGAGGCGTGCATGCTGCGTGCTGTGCTGTGCAACGGTTTGAAAGATGGTCCATCCAGGATGCAGAGCCAAGCTTTGAGCATACACATGCAGCTCGCACAGGCCTTGTTGACTGATGCATGCGTTGAGGGAGCTAGTACACCCGTGTGGGCTGCAGTGCCACTGCTGGCTCGGCACTTTGGGTAACTTCCTTGCATTGAAGGACGCCTTACAATTACTGTCATTACATGATTGTAGCGGGTATGTGTGTTACCCGGCTGGATCATAGACTCAGCGCGTCGTCAGGTGTCACAGTGACATGTAACTAAAGCCAGGTACACTTTGTGTTTAGCTGCATCATCTCTCTTTGCCTTCAGCTGTTCAAGCACTGCTGCACATAACAACTTGCTGTTGCCTTGCATGCCTTTTTACTACAACCGTGAAGTTCAACCAGTTCCTACTTCAAGTATCACTGAACTGCCAAAAATCTTCAACTGCTGTACCAAAACACAATCGTGTAGCTGCTGCTCACCAGCTGTACTGCCAATTCAATCCAAACTAGTACTGCTGTCCAACCTACACCCATGCTGACACACCAGTAGTACTGCCCTACGATACAAACGTTACTGCACTACAACCTACAACACCGCTGTTTTGCCATATGATAGCACTGCTGATAGCAGCCAACACGATCACACAAAGCCGCAAGGTGCGGCCATTCTCACTTCCTGCCCCCCCCCCCCACCAGGAGCAGGCCGACCAAGATATAGACCAAACACACACAAGCGCTGCTTTGATTTAAGGCATGTTGCTGGCACTCTTGTGCAGGCCTGGGATTTGCGTAACAGGTGCAAACACATTGAAGCAGTGCTCCCGATTCCTTCTGCTCCTGTCGGGGCCTGGGGCCGATGACGTGGATGCCATAGCTAAGGCTCGATTGGGTGAAATGTTGATGACATTGTCATGTCATCAATGACAAGCGCTAAAGCACACAAGCATGACGGTCCCGCTGCACAAGGTGTTAACATTGCACCCAACAGACGCTGCGCTGCACAAAGCGCACATTTAATCTGGAGATCCCGACGGCTGTGCACGCCGCAGCAGCCCCCCAAGTGTCTGCTCAGAGAGACTGCATGCAGGGCCCAGGGCACAGCAGGGCGGTAACACCAATGTGAAGGGTTGCATGCGCAGGAAAACACACTCTGCAAAGCACAATGCAGCAAGTGCGGCACTCACATGCTAGATTGGGGCCGCAGCCGCCATGGCTGACTGTTCTTGAACGATAGATCTCTGCTTCGTGTCGATCTCATGCACATCGAGTCGCAGAACATCGTGGCAGTGGCCAGCAACAAAACACAGCACTGCTGCAGGTAGCTGAGCTACGGATGCAGCAGCAGGTAGCGCCGCAGCACCAGCTGCCTCTGCAGCAGCGGCGGCGGCGGCAGCAGCGGCATCTCAGCCTAAGCGTGGCTGCCAGCTGGCAGCCAGGCAGCAAGAACAAGCCCAAGCCAGCAGGTGCAGCATCAGCACAGCAGAGCAGAAGCGAGGGCGGCAGCAGCAGCAAGGCTGGCAGGGGCACTGTGCCTCCTTGGGCCAGGAAGGGCCACAATGCAGTGGATACAGATGATGAGCATGGTGCTTGCTGCAGTTGAGCGCCTCGGTACGATTACAGGTCAAGGGCCTGTGGCAGCCCCGGCGATGTTCAAAACTCACAATTAGAAGCCACACCGGCCTGCAGTGAGAATATGCAAATCAGACATGGTCCTGCCGACTCCCGGCACACAACTAATAAAGGTTATCATTTGGAGCACTACAGTACAACTCGAAAACGGTGATAACTTGTCATGCAGCTTTGTCTGTGGGTAGCCTTGGCTATGCGTGCGTGCGAAAAGCAGACCACACTCACAGACATAATCCCCCCCGTCCTGAATCAGCTCCTTGTACCAACATGCAGTTCTCCAATCAGCGTGCTGTTGCCAACATTTTCCCCTACGCAAGCAACGTCGTCTTCTGCATGTCAACTAGGCTCATCTGCCTGGCCGTGCGTTAGCTCAGGATAAGTAGCCTTTTGCTGTAAATACCACTCTTGCATCGGTGTGAACTGATGGTGGGACATGCGGCAAGCTCAAGAGGCACCAACCTAACGCACGTTTGAGGCGGTTGAGACACGGTGTAATTGAACAGGGCAGCAGCACTGCATGATGCCCTGCGCGGGTTCGTCGTTGGAATGTTCCGTTACATCAGGGATAGGGGTAGTATAAGGAATAGTGCATGTTGGGCCGCAGGCACCACCATTGTATCAAGGCATCAGCGTGATTATGATCTGGCTGTGGACCAGCGCTGTCTGACAGGCTGTCAGTTACAGCACTGCTGAGCGGCAAAACCCTGCTTGTTGCGGTGCGCACTGGCTGTGATACACGGCTATCTGATACGCGAGATGGACAAGCTCTAAATCATTCAATTGCAATGGGGCTGCACACGTGCTGAAGAGACCGGATCCTCAACGGTGCGCGACCTCTCCTTCAAGGCTTGGTACTGCATAATGGGCTACGCAAGCAACATGAAACACGACATCTGTAGAACAAATTTGTTCCCGAGTGAGTGTCACACTGAGCATCACAACACGGAGGGAGGCAGCAAGCAACCACCTTTCCTGTTAAGGGAGGCAGCAATTGCTTGCAAGCACCAGTGCAACTGGCTTGTACACGTGCGTCTGGTAGCTTTCCATGCCCTGTATTGGAATGTTGGTGCACATATGAACTCAGTAGTTGTCCAGCTGAGACGATGCTGTGCCTGTCATGTTTGCCTTGTACGCCTGCTGCTGTCTGTTTTTTGCAGGAGTGTGTAGTGCTGCCAACGGCACTACAGCCTCCTGCAGTACTGCCCACAGCCTTTTGCCGTGTCTTCTTGTTTGCTGGTAGCAAGGTGGGTGTACTGTAGCAGCAGCAGCAGCAGCAGGGAGGCTGTGGTTAAGGGTATCACCAGGGCGTAATGCTGGACGCGCACTACAGCGATTGCGGCAAGCTGACCAACGCTGTTGTGCTGGACGCCGGTCAGTCAGCAGCCAGCTGGTGCCAGCTGGCGCCGTTGGCCTCAGACCTCTGCGCTGCGCCCCTGCTGGGTGGGATCAGCGCTCGACTGCTGTACCAACCAGTGTCCTTACTGCTGTTAATGCAGCTACTCGTGACACAAAAGATGACACAAGAACACAAGCGACTTCGCACTGACCCAGACACTACTTTGGCTCAGGCAAGGGCTGAGCGCTGCCCCCATCAGTGCCGCCGCTGACCGCCGTTCATGCACGTGCTTCTCAGCAGCGGTGCCGAGACCCAGAGTCAATGCGCAGTCCTCCCATGTATTCTGATCTGCCCCTGCGTAAACGATGTGCATCCCATCATCCGGGAACAATGCTGTGCATTTCCGGCTGGGCCCTCAGCTTGATGAACCTTTGCCACCTGGCAGGGTGGCCGTGGAGGTGGATGCTGCTCAGGTCAGTCACAACACGCACATGCAGCCGGACGTGGGGCGGCGCAAGCAGATACGGGAGCTAACTAAAAGCCGCTACGTGGGGGCGGTGCTCGGCCCTGCAATGCTCAGGTCAGTCGCGAGTAACTCGCACATGCTGTGCGCGCACCCCTCTGTACACGCCTCGGGTGGCCATGTCCTTCATGGGGCCAGCCCTCCTCGACAGCAGTCGACAAACCGCCACAGCTCAGGCTGTTGCAGCAGCGCCGTCCCTGTACAGCGGCGCCGCTGGCATGCAGCAAGCACCTTGCGCAGCGCATTCAATGCACCACGCAGCGATCTGCCAGCCCGCCACTCTGCCCCTGCCTGCAGGGCCGTCACGTGGCTGTCCAGGCGACAGCGGCACCCACGCCGCGTCACGGGCACAGCAGCAGCCAAGGTGCACTCGCCAGTGGCACCGCACCATGCAGGCTGCTGCTGGCCGCTGCCGCTACCTCCCCCCCCCCCTCAGCTGCTGGGTTTGGACTCTGTGGCGTCTCGGACTCTCTCCAGTAGACTGCAGGCTGGCCTGCACCTGCTGCTTGACCAGCTGCTGCAGGCTGGACTGTGCTTGCTCGCAGTGTTTGTTGCAGGGCAAGAGCGCGGTGCGCCACGACTCCGCTGAGTCGGCACTGCTGCGCTGCCGCTGTCCCACCCTGCTGCCTCGTCTGTGCTGCAGCATGCGGCACTGGCAGCGATGGTCGCACAGCAGGAAGCAGTGGCCTGCAGCGGTCAGCAGTCATCGGCTGCAGCAGCTGCCAGCCTCAGGGTCCATGCACTGGCTGCAACACAGCTCTGCAGGCAGGTCGCAGCAGTGCTGCTGGCAGCAGCACACGTGTCGCACAGACTACGGGGGTGCAGGCACCCTCCCAGGACGCACAGCAGCCAGAGCAGCAGCAGCAGCCAGAGCAGCAGCAGCAGCCCCAACAGCCAGAGCAGCAGCAGCAGCGGGCACAGCAGCATGAGCAGTTGGACAGGCAGCAGCTCGAGCTGGGAGGGCAGCGGCGCCTGCATCCACAGCAACACAGGCAGCAGACAGCGCGAACTCAATAGCAGCAGGTACAGCAGCCGGCACCGCATGATGGGTGTCCGCAACATAACAAGCAGCAGCATGGGCATGGGCAGAAGCAGCAGCGTGAGCTGCCGCAACTGCCTCCGCCACTGCAGCAAAAGCCACCGCTGCAGCAGCAGGCTCACCCTGAGCCGCTTGATGATATGCATGGGGCGGCATTTGCGGCAGGACAGCCCATCCTGATGTCGTGTGCACAGGGGGCCAAGAAGCCCAAAGAACAGCTGCTGCTGGTGGTGGAACGTTGCTTGAAGCGTGGCGGCACTGCTGACCTGTACTTGGCGAGGCTGTTGCAGGCGCCTGGTGCTTCCAACGCCAAGTCACCACAGCCGGCTGCAGCAATAGCAGCAGCACGAGGATCGGCAGCAGCAGCAGCTGCTGGTCGCTTCAATGGAGGCAAGCACAGGAGCTGCGCATTGGGCAGCGCTACGCTGTGAAGGTGGCGCGCTGCTTGGAGTCATATCCAGCGGAGGCGGTCGGCAAGGCTACCCTGGCACCATACCTCAGGGCCATGAAGGCTGCTCTGTCTGATGAGTACAAGGTGCTGGATGACATGGCTTCATCTCCCTACATCATTGACGCCTACATGTTTGGGGAGGTGACAGTGGGGCCAAATGAAGCAGCAGGACAGCCTGCCGACGCAGCCGCTGCGGCCGCTTCCGCAAGCATTACAGGAACACAGCAGCAGCAGCAGCAGCAGCAGCAGGGGCAGGGGCAGCAGCATGCACCGGTCGTGGAGGAAGCAGCAGCAACAGCACGCTCGGATGTGGCGCTGCCCTGCATTCTGCTTGAGTACGCCAATGGCGGATCTGTATGGGATGAGCTGTACGTGCAGCATGGCGCACGCAAGCAGATGGCACCCGCCGACGCCTGGGAGGTGGTGCTTCCCCATGGTGTTTGCACTGCGTCACATGCATGCAGCGGGGTACATCCACCAAAATGTCCAGGTGGACAACATGCTCAAGACCAGTGGGCAGTACGCGCCAAGGTAGGCAGTGTGGCAGCAATGCTGCTCACACTTGTCGACCGAGCAGCTTGAGTCCGGGTTGCGGGCGGATGTGCATTTGCTGCAAGCCGTGATCGGGCAGACCCGAGCGTTGCTGCCCTTGGGCTGCACCATGCACACGTATCATGCAGCTGGTAAGCTTGCATACCTCGCCCTGTGCTGGATGTATGCTGTTGCTGCTCTTGTGTTCCCTGTGTCGCGCTCGGCAGCTCAGTGCAGTTAAGTGATGGGTTGTTTGCTTGGCATTCGCCCGCCTCTCTGCTGCTGTGCTACTGCTGCTGCAGGTATGTGCTGGCAGACATGGGCGTGGTGTGCAAGCTCAAGGACCACCAAGACATCGCGCCCTATCCGTGCGCTAGGCACGCAGCGCTACTGGCCGCCAGAGATGCAGCCAGGCAGCACCCACCACCTGCCGTACGACGTGTTCTCTGTGGGCCTGCTGCTGCTGGCGTGCCGCACAGCGCAGCCGCCCTTCATGCACCTGGCGCACCTGCCCTGGGAGCAGCAGCGGCTGCGGCGCAGCTACGATGAGTTGGTGGCATGCGGCTGTTGCGACCACCTGCTGCCAACGGAGATGTGTGTCTTGGAGCAGTGCCTGCAGCTGGACGTGGGGCGGCGCAAGCAGATACGGGAGCTAACTGAAAGCCGCTACGTGGGGGCCGTGCCTCGGCCCTCCAATGTCTGACCATGCGATGGCCATGCTGCTGGTTGGCGCTATGTCTGCAAATGGGGATCTTCAGGACTGCAAACACTGCTTCTTGGTGCAGACTCCTTTGTAACATGTACTGCAACATGAGCTCGTGCCTTGCATTGCAGTAAAGAAGTAGGGGCCAACGCCGAACTTGCCTTACAATCAGGGTCGAACTTACCTCGTCCCTCGGTATGCCTTAGCACTTAGGGTGCCTTAGCATTAGGGTGACTAAGGAAGTTACCAACCCTGGCAGCAGCCATTTCAGCGGGTTGTGGTCTGGTCCACCTGTCACTGCTTGTCGGTGACTTGTGGCTGGTGGGAACCACGCTGTATCCCGGTCCAACTGCCCGTGGCTGGGCTAAAAAGGCAACTGGAATTGACGGATTTGTGCGGGTGGTTTCGATCGCCCAAGCAATGAAGAAGAAACTGGGTACAATTACAAGAAACCCTTATGAGCGGAACGACGGCTCGCTGGGCTTGTGCCTGAGGCAGGTTTAGTCCTGTACTACTGTACTGTATCCATGTTATGAGTAAGATGTATCGTGTCAACTCTCCTCAATCGTGTCAATGCATTACATGCACCAAATTGCCGGAGCAGCACTATGTACTGGCAATATTAAGCGTGCGTACTGCGTACTGACAGTACGTAGCAGCAGTGTAGGACGTACTGAACATACTAACATACTGGCTCGAAAACGGGCAATGTTCCCGTCGTGTAACATCCCAAACTGTGGTACTCCCAGTAACTGCTTCTCAGCCAAGCTAGGCTTTGGCAAATGATCGCTAGTGCAGTGTACTGCTCTGTGTACTGCACAGACGTGTCAATGATCTGGTGGCTTGCAGGCAGTGTCATCTGCTGCAACCGCAATGATACATAACAACTCTCAAGGCGCTTCTGCAACCTGATATGAGAGCATCAAGACACTAGTTTGTGCAAATTTTTAGAAACAGTTACCAGATGCGCTGCAGGGGTGCCTGCGTGCAATCGCCACAGCGTACATGCTCAGGGCTGTATCTCGTCAATCCTGCAGGCAGCTGACTTCACTGTGATCACATGAGGGCCGCTTGCATTACAACCGACCCACCGCGAACACAACACCGCTGCACAATGCTGGCACGGTCAAAAGCCTTGTAACATGAGCCCACGAAAGTGCTGATGGGCACCAAAGCCCGGTGCCACCCATGTTCCTCATAGCCGCAGCATAAACTTGATGTTCTGCAGCGGTGCGGGCATTGCAGCGCCCGGCATGCCCTGCGGGGGGCCCCGCCTCCACCCAGCCTCCCTCCGCAGCAGCTGCTGCTGATGCCTCGGCTGCCGCTACTTCATCTTTTACTGCTACTGCTGCATGACCGACAGCTTGACCATTGCCTGCTGCATCCGGCTGCTGCTGCTGCTCTTCATGGTTTTCTGGCGGTGCCGGGCTATCTGCTGCTGCAGGCCCCGCCGCCACTGGAGGTGGTGCAGGTGCATCGTCCTGCAAGCCATGACACAACATTGAAGGAAGTCCAGCACCATGTGCGGATCATATGGCTGCTAACGCAGGCTTGCTGTTGCTCTTGTTGTTGCAGGCAGAAGCTGCCAAGCAAAGAATGGGGTCCAGTGGTATGGCACACCATTTGTGCATAATCTTCAGCAAAACACACTTCCTGATGGATTATCCTGACATGTTTGACAATAGTGTATTGTGCGCTGCCTGTGCTGTATATGCCATCTTATCCATAAGCTTCCCTACCCGCCCCCACGAATAGACAGGTCGCTTCACCTGCAGGTATTCCTCTGCTGCTCTTAGCGCCTCCTGCATCTCTCCCTCTGCAGCTTGCAGCTGCTGCTTTGCATCTGCCACCTGCCTTGCTGCAAGCGCAAGCTGTGCGAGCATGT
>JACERP010000181.1:0-204857 GCA_014080715.1 Scenedesmus sp. NREL 46B-D3
TTCCTTGCTGCCTGCCATGCTGTTGTTGCATGTGCCGCAGAAAGCTGGAGACTGATCGTATCAACCTCCGCTCAGAAGCGGAGGCTCCATTTAGGTGAGGTGCTATGGCAGCACCAGGCAGAAGCAGCAGCACACTTGGGCTTAGCATCTGCAGCAAACTGCTTGCAATGTCCAGCATTTGATGCACCATGCTGCATCAACTGCCTGTGCACCCTGTAGCACAGTAACTGGTGAAGCACCACGACAGATGATGTGTAACAACCTGTGGGATAGGCCTCACAGTTCAGCAGCAGCAGCAGCAGCAGCAGCAGCAGCAGCATCCCGCATGTGCTCCGTGGCACTGCACCTCTGCATCCAAGTGCACACAGCACGCTGTACAGCAGCGCATGCATTGCCAACCACCTTGCTGGCGTCATTCGCACCCCTGCAGGTCGCTGCGGCTGGTGTTTTACGGGTCCAGCGTGGCCAGTGCAGGCGTGGCCTTCCTCATTTCCATCCCGCAGCTGATTGGCGCAATGGCAGAGGCACCAGGCGCGCTGCAGACAGACACGGTGCTGCAGAACATCGGCATCAACCTGGGCGCGGTTGCATTGTTCGCCTGGCTGTTTTCGCAAGACTGGAAGGTGGGGCGGCGGCAGCAGCAGCAGCAGCAGAATTGCGCTGGACACAGCATGTGGGAACGTCTGCCGGCCTACAGCGTCTCCATCCGTCTTGCAAGCGTATCAGATTAATCGCATGGAGCTGACACTTTTCAACACTTCTCAATAGGCTAGTGATGACGGCATACACCTTGTGTTGTCCCACGTCAAGGCGCCTGCCAGTACAGCCACGCCTGCCGGAGCCTCATTGCTGTACTGCTCGTGCCTGCTTCCTGACCCGGCTGCTGCGCTGTTTGCAGGCTCGTGACAAGCAGATGGCGCGCCTGGCGCGTGAGGAGGCGCTGGCCGCGCTGACTGTGCAGCTGGGCAACGGCAAGCGCGTGCGGCTGGGTGACCTGCAGGGCGCATCACGCGCCGTCATCGTGGCAGGCACGCAGCAGCAGGTGCGGCGCAGCCAAGCCAGCTGCCCGGCACATGGTGCTGAGCGCATGCTTGGACGAACCACAGCTGCAATGAGTGCAGTGGTGGGCCATCGGTTGTGAAGATGGCGGTCGGCCGAGGGTTGTTGGGCGAGGAGCGCCGTGGGCTGAGACTGGGCTACCATGGTAAAGGAAAACGGCAGGCTCTGCACAGTTTCAGCAGCTTGCAGAGTACGTGAAGAAGCAGCAGCACTCTAGCATGAAAAGGCAAGCGCACAGTGTCACCCTAACCCTGCATGCGAGGCTGCAGGGTATGTGATTTCACCAGCAAGCACTGCATGAGAGGCAACCGCTGCTGCTGCTGCCGTTGCGTTGCCCGCAGGTGACTGATGCGCTGGCTGCTGCTGAGCCGTACAAGGAGCAGCTGCAGCGCCGTGGCGTGTTTGTGGTGCCCCTGCCGGTCTACGGCGACGACGCAGGTGATGGCTGCGCACCCTGGGGAGCCTGCTGCCAGCCGACCACGGCGGGGCCACAACTTGCGTCACGCTTGACACGGCTCAACCGCTTCAGTCTGCATGCACATTTAAGTGCATCGTTGCTGGTGCTGCTGAGGCAGCGCATGCTCCTGGACTCGAGCGGCGGCGCTGGACAGCAGCAACACACCGCGGCACGCCAGCAAGGCCTGACGCTGACCTCTCTGTGCGCCATGCTGCGTGCCCCCCCTCCTCCCCCTGCAGGTGCGTCGCTGCCTGCGCCAGGCCGGGATGAGCTGCGCTGGCGGGCACAGCCGCTGCAGCCGGCAGCGTGGCGGGAGTGGTTTGGTGCGCAGCTGGCGCTCGCGCCCAACGCCAAGCCTGAGCGGGGCTTGTATGTGGGGCTGCGGCTGGATGGGCGGGTGCGTGCCAGCGGCATGGGTCAGCCGCCCTGGGCGCGCTTTGCTGTGGAGCTGGCGCCACTTGAGGGTGAGCAGGCTCGGCTGCTGCGCTGGACTCGTCAGCTGAGCTGCGCGGCAGCTTGACTGAGTGAACAGGCAGAGTAACGGAGCGTGCAAGCTTTGTGCCTGCTGTTATGCCGCAGCATCACCTGCAATAGCTGCACTGCGAGGTGATGCAGCTGCTGCGCGGCACGGCGGCGCTCATGGCCCGTTGTTGGTGCTGCTGATGTCACCATGTGCCCTGCAGGCGAGGGCAAATGGACGGGCTTCATGGACGGCTTTGACGGCAAGGTGTGAGGCCAACGAGCAGCAGGGCTGGCCTTTGCCAGAGTTCAGCGGCATAGTTTTGGCGCCCTTGACGTGGTTGGCAAGCGGTCTGCAAAAGAAGTAAAACGTGTGTTTTGGGTTGGTATGCACTGCAGCTGGCACTGGATCATTCTGTCGCCACGAGTGCGCGTGATGCAGATTGCTGTGCAGCACATGTGTCTTTTGTTGGCATTTTGTGAGCTGCCGCCTAGCTTGCACGCTCAGCTGCATCTTGCATTGGAGACGTGCGCGCAGTGGCAAGCACATGGCTGCTTTTCTTGTCAAGTCTTGGGATGTGCGCAATGCATGCAAACATTCTGCAGCAGTGCTCCCTCCTCTTTCCGCCCCGGTGGGGCGCGGGGCCGTTGGCGCTGATGCTATGGCTTGAATGGGTAATAAGATGATGATGATGATGATGATGATGATGATGATGATGATGATGATGATGATGATGATGATGATGATGATGATGATGATGATGATGATGATGATGATGGCTTGCCTGCTTGTTGCCCCTATATCTAGCGCACCCTCATCACCACCACTCAAGGTTGTGTATCCTGTACGAAGTCACTCTGATTTTTGTGTGTGGCCAGTGTCATTTATCTGACGTTGTGGGCATAGGGCAGAGTCAATCTGCCGACGCCTTGCACAGCAGTTATTGCACAAGGCAGTATTAAACCTCTTGAACCTGTTTTCAAATCAGGTTGCCTGCTGCCAGCTGCACCTGCACGAGCTGTTCGTATGCCATATGGTGGGGTGCTGTTACAAGCAACGCCGGCCAAAGCGCATGTTGGGTTATGAAGTTTTCACACCTGACACCCAGCGACCCGGGGGAAGTTCTTGTTCCCAGCATCATTGATGAATACTATCACACAGAGTTGCTGTGTCATATACATAGACTTGCTGCCCAATCCCGAGTGTTGAATGCTGAGACTTTGTTAATGAGTCATCTGCATGTTGATGTTCAGATAGCATGCATATCTATGTGTATGATATGCATGCAGCAGCCAAAAACAAGTAAAACAGTATCATGGTGACAACATCGGCTCATGCGCCACATGCACGTCCCTTATCAGTCACGGTGACATGTAACAGGGCACAGCACTTCATGCATGCGAGGGAGTGAGCCACATGTGCCTGTCAGCTGGTGGACAGTCGTGGCAGTGTGCAGACCGCACAGTGACACACGTCGATGCTACCCTAGTAACCAGCGGTTTCTGGTGCAGCGACTGCAGTCTCTGACCCTGCTTAGATCACCGGTGGCAATATCAGCGACAACTTGCTGGCTGTCTGACGCAGCAACCCGCAGCGTGATGCAGCCCATAAATGGGGGAGATGACTGCTGATCATGGCATGATTGACAAGTGGATGCATCACAGCATGATCACCATGTTGTCCATCAAGCCATAGCAGCGCCACCATCACACAGATGACTGGAGCGCTGGGCCTAGTGCACCACAGCATCATACCATGAACACGATAGGCACAATGCGGCATGCATAGACCCGCTGCCACAGCAGCATGTGACCTGCCGATCCTCACTGGCCAGTGGCTCCATGGGAGTCAATGCTGCAGGAACTGCATGGACGTCTATGTGCAGCAGCCCATCGTCGTTGACGGTCAACCATGATAATGAACGTCAAGCCAGCTGCAAGCTGTCAAAGCTGCCTGCTGTGTGCTTCTGTGTGTGGTGTAAGAGAACAGACACTGCTTCTAGAGTCCAGGTGCACTGCGCAGATGGAATGTCACCTGGTTGCCAACCAACACTGCATGACAGGCCTGCACACATCCCCCGCACCCCGTCCGTCACTGCAGCCGTGCCTGGCGTGCCGCCTCCATCAGCTCGTGCGGCAGCTTGCTGGTCACATAGCCCGGCCCAGGTGGGGGCAGACCATGCTGCGCTGCTGCAGCAATGACGGCAGCCATCACCTGCTCTGGACCAGCCCCGCTCTCAGCCACCCCTGCTGCTGCTGCTGCTGCTGCTGCTGCTGCTGCTGCTGCTGCTGCTGCTGCTGCTGCTGCTGTTTGGCGGGACTCAGCAGACGCGCCACTGCTGCTGGTGGTGCTGCTGCTGTGTGCTGTGGTCCAGTCAATGCCGATGAGGTTGGTGGCAACCTCCAGCACGCCCGGCCCATGCTGCAGCGCCATGGCCTGCCAGGCAGGAAGGCAGGCAGCAAGCGACCAACAGTGTGAGTGTGCATGTACAGGCTGTCCAGCTTCACAACAGATGCGCGTGCTTGACACAGCAGCGCGCCGCAGTGTCTGCCAGGGCGTCACCACGGGCTCAGTGGAGGTGGGCCTGTTGATGTCAACACCAGCAGCACACCACCATGCACTGCGCCTTCCATATCTCTCATCTCACTTGCGCAGACGAGGATCGTGCCAGCTAGCTTGCTGCTGCGCTGCATCAGCGTTGACTGCAGTGCAGCGTGTTGCCTGGTCAGCACACATGCTGGGATGCGCACCTCTACGCCTGGCAGGCCGCCGCCGCGCGTGGACACCGCCCTGGCGACAGCAGCAGCGGCAGCCCTGTCTGCTGTGAACAGCGGCACGTTGAAGTTCACCACCCAGGGCGCTGCGCCTATGGTCACCACGCCAGCAGCAGGCGGTGCACTGCTGGGCCCCGCATCTGGAGGGTAGTGGCTCAGCTGCTGCTCTGGTAAACTGCCTGCCCAGTCAGCCTGTTTGCTGCTGCTGCTGCTGCTATTGCTGCTGCTGCTGCTACTTCTGAAGTAACCTGCAAGCACACGTTCAACAACGCGTGCCGCGCACGAAGTAAGCACGTCATCAGGCAAGACGGCCAGGTGCAAAGCAGCTGTGGTGTGTGGTTCATATGGGAGCGTGCCCTGTACCTCGCCCACAGCCAGGGCAGCTGTTGCTCACCTAGCTGCCGGCGAACCTCTGCCAGCCGCCTGCGCGCAGGGTGAGCAGCGCCATAGTAGTACACCGGCAGCCCAAACGGTGCTGCCGCAAGCTGCTGGCCCAGGCCTGTGGCTGCCTCCGCAGCGTGCTGCAGTGTCGCCTGCCGCCCCAGCGGGTGCAGCGAGACATGGTCCAGCACGCCCAGCCGTGGGTGGTCCGCTGCATGGCGCCGCAAGTCCAGCACCGACAGAGCTGCTTCTGCAACAGACAGCACTGCTGCTGTGAGCTGCGTCACGCAAGCAGCAACAGTCAGCACATGTGTGGTGACTGAAGGTGGATCCTGCGAGCGCGAAAGTCAGCGGGTGCTGCCACGGAGACTAAGCCTTGTGACTGCAGCTGTCAGTCCAGTGCAACACTGCTTGCTGCCAGCACTGCAGCGTGCAGCACAGCTCAGCACGCCCAGCAGTACCTCTTCACTGTTTGTGGCCACCAAGGTGAAGCCTGTCCTGTTGTACGGCGCATCAACAAAGGTGTTGGCTAAAGCCACACTAGGTGATCTTTGGCACAGCTCCTGCATTTGCACGAAGGTGGTCAGCACGGCTTGTGGCACGTCCTGATCACGTCCTGATGTTGCAACAATTTGTTGGCCTCCCAGTCTGTGGCACACCATGCACAGCAGCACTGACAGCCCACCTCCAGCCGCCGTATAAGCTGAACATTGCGACCCTCTGATATGTAAACGTTGCATCCTACGACAATGTTCGACCTGTGAGCATTTGCATGTGGCTTCAAGGTGGCAGCAGCAGCAGCAAAGGCAGCAGCACTGACCAAGCAACCGAGACAACGCCATAACGACCGACACGCTCAATAAGATATGATGCCGGTAGTCAGGCGAACACGACTATTGACTGCTTGAGTGACTGTCCCCAGTGGGGACTCCCCACGCCGCAAACCCTTGCCAGGTGACCCGCCAAACCACACAGTGCCTTACTGATGAGGAAAGGAGCCAGCGCGCGCTGAAGCAACGCTATGCGTGCATAATAACACTGCATCAGTTGACGGTACGACCTGATCTAGCTGCATCGTTCAAAGTTCATCCAGTCATAAAAATATTGCAGCAAGGACGAAGGACTGCTTGCAAGGACTGCTGGTTTGTTGCCGAATGCATCCACTAACTAGACCAGGTTGTTATTTACCTAGGGAACTGGATGCTACAGCAGTGGAGCATCACAGGCCCTCACCAAACAGCGCAAGCTGGGACAGTATACCCTCGCTGGCCAGCTGCTGGGCGTCCTGTGCATGCAGCGGAAGCAGCTTTTGCACTGTGTGGGATGTCCTGCCGTCAACAGGGCCGCGCACAGGTGGGAGTTGCTTTTGTATAACAGCCTGACGCCGCCGGCCATAGCGTGAGTCACTGACGGATCACTCACCAATGGAACACCATCCCTGGTCATGTTGTGGGCACAATTAGCCTGGCACTGCAATTATAACAAACTTCATGCCGCACACATCCCGGGTACAACAATGCAAACAGAGCTTGGCAGACAGGCCAGTCGGCTTGACAGTTGTTGCATCTCAAGTGCGACAGCACTGCATTCATGCATGCTAGTGATCAGTAGCTACTGATAGGCTACTCTGTGACAAGTTGTGGTGCACGCGTGTAACCCCAAGCGCACACAGGATTAGTGGCCTTGTGTATGCCTACAAACGCTGCTTTTGCCTGCAGCCGACCGCTTGTCTGGGCCGTCAGCAGTCAACATTGCAGTCAAGCCTGGGCTGAGCCCAAAATGACCTGCGCCAGCTGGAGCTGCAGTTGTTGATATCGCTTGCAAAATGCTTACCTGGCAGGCTGTTGGTGATGCAGGTTCTGGAACCAGTCTACTTGCAAGCAGGTGGGGCGTGAGGCCTTTGCACGTCGCATCGTCTCCCTGATGTCTTTGGTCAAATGACAATGACAGCTGTAGCATGACCTCACCGTTGTGCGTGCCAGTCGCAACCTCGTAGTAAAATAACTCAGATATCGTACTTAATGCGCGCACTGTTAACCGCTATCAGCGACGCAGGTGACGCCAGGCACTTAAAATATCGGCTTGCTGCACACCAGCGTTGCCCAACCATTGCATCGTTTCCCATTATGATTAGCTACAGTGGTAGTTTGAACCGTGGTTTGCTGAGGTGAGTGCATGTTCTGAAGCGGTCGTACAAAAACTGAGGCAGCAGCAAGTAATAGCCCGAGCACTGGAACGGATTGTAAAACCCACTGACGAACAACCAAGGCAGCCACTAGCAATGGAAGCTTGCACATTATATGAGGCTCATGAAACAACCCTCCTTTGTCTTTTCTCAGGTAACAAGAGCAGGCAGCACCTGACTTCTGCAGCCAACGCAACCATCGCTATCATGACTGTGCAATTGAGGTGAGCAAGCATGGCAGCCACTGTCAGTCCCACAACTGGAACCACCACACCACTGCAGGTTTCAGCCTTTCCGCTGCCTCATGCTAAGTGGCACATGTGCTTCTGCTTGCTTATACATTCATCTGCCTGCTCTTTACGCTTCAGGCGCGAGGCTGCTTAGGGATCTCAAAGGCAACCCTGCAGCATGGAGCAGCACCACATTCAGCTTCCTCCTGAGCCCAGGAGCCATGAGGGCGAGTTGGTTGCTCAGCCACAGCCTGCCTTCAGCTGCAGCGACGGCGCATCCTCCGACGCAGGCACCTCCCTGAGCAGCAGCGGCACAGATAGTGCCGGCAGCAGCAGGCTCACTCCCGGAGCAAATCAGCAGCAGGGCCGTGCAGCTAGCCCGTTTGTGACCCCGTCAGCAGCACCTAGGAGGCTGTCCAGCCAGCAGCAGCAGCCAGGTGCTCTAGCGGAGTTGAGCGCACCGAATGCGAGCCTGGGGCCAAATGGCAGCACACACAGCAGCAACACGCCCGCCAAAGACTTGACAGATGTTTCCCACCGTTTGAAGAAGCTAGAGCGCGCGGTCAAGGCACACGTGCTTGCAGGACAGCGCGGCTCGTCCAGCGGCGGCGCCAGCATCCTCACGTCCGCATTCGGCGCGCAGCAGCAGAGCATATGGGGTGCAGGCGCAACCGCCAGCTTTGGTGGTCCCGTATTTGTACCTTGCAGCGCCGACGGCGCTGTCGGTGCTGCTGCCCCGGCTGCTTCACGGGTTTCTGAGCGCGTGCAGCTGCGTGAGACCTTGTCGGGCATCAAAACCGACATCGCTGACCTGGCAGTGCGCCAGGTGGAGGCGCAGATGTTGCAGCAGCGTGTGTTGCGGCTGGAAGCAGTCATTGCTGGCATGGGGGGCCTCGGCGCCTTGACAGGTGTCGCAGGACCCCCGGGCACCAGCATGGCCGGCGGCTTCAGCAGCTTTGCAGGAAGCTTGGCGGGCGCAGGCGGCGTGCCGGGTGGTGCTGCTGCTGCCAGGCCTGAGCAAGCACCAAGGCTGACACGCACACCGTCAGGTGAGTCTTCTGAATGGCTTGCCTGTGTTGGACGATTTGGCTGTGCCATTGCAAGATCGCTCTTGCAAGCCAAACTGTCAACAGGAGTTGACTTTGACTTTCACTTTTGCCACTGTGTCCTGCCAACACCTGCTGCTGTGCTATGTTTCCTCGTGCGTTGTCAATTCTGCTCCTTTAGAGAGTGTGTGCCTCACTGTCCCTGTGCCGCCTACTGCTGCAGATGTGTCCGTGCTTGTTGACCGCCTGTCTAACATGGAGGGCCTGATAAAGGAGCTGGCACAAGCACAGGTGGCCAACACAGCTGTGCTGCACCAGATTGGCGGCAGGCTGCCTTCGCCGGTGCCGCCGTCACCAGACAGCTGCATCAGCAGCAGCCATGCTGCGCCTGCAGCCGCTTTCTTTGGGGAGCATGCCTTTTCAGGAGAGGCCAGGGGCTCACCAGGTGCGGCCCTCATGCCTGTGTTGTTGCTGGACACCTTGCAAGTGCGCGCATGCGGGCAAGTGATTGTTTGCTCAAGGCGCAAGGCTTACAAAGATGCTGGTAACGAGAGAAGAGATGACGTGCATGCACAGGCCAGCGGCCTGTATAGGTGCAACCAGTGTGTCATGCGACAATGTCACATAGCACACGCCTCAAATTCTGCAGGATTTGTACAACACAATACGTAGCTGAGCGACCACGACGCTTTCACTACAGCCCTGTGGGTACAGGGCTTAGGTGAAAGCTGCATTTTCTGTCATCAATGGCTTGTGCTTTCCAGCGACAGCCGTGTGGTACCCTGCTTCTATCTGTCACTTGGAGCCACCACATCAGCTGTGCTCTTTACTGATCCAGCTGTGTTTGCTCTGCTTCTGCCTCCTGTCCTTGTTCTGTGGTCCCACCTGCAGCCCGCTCTCAGCCACCACGCCCACCTTCTTGCCCCCTGACTGGTGGCATGCTCAACCACCCCTTTGGCACAAGCCCACCTGCTGCACAGCCCCGCCACCGAGCACAGTCACCAGATACATACTGCTCCCACAGGTGTCCCCATGCCAGCGTCCATGCTCATCCTGGCACATCTGTGCTGTCCAGCACTAGCACCTATGCACGATCTCACGCCTCATCAGGCTATGGGGCCTGTCGCTGCAGCAGCACAACCTCCTGGTGGCTATCCGGCAATGCCCGAGGTGTTGGCTTCAGGGATGCAGCAGGAGCAGTGGTCGCCCTGGCAGCAGCAGCCTCAGCATCAGCGTGCAACCCAGCAGCCACAGCCCCAGCCCCAGCAGCACCAGTGGCAGGTGGAGGTCGTGCTTGCAGGCCACGATGCCGACATCGCCAGCGTCAAAGGTGCAGTGCAGTGCCTGCAACAGGACAGCCACGCTGCTGCAGCAGTGACTCACGACATGGCTGCGCAGCTGGGCAGTTCAGCACAGCGCGTCTGTGTACTTGAGCAGACTGCCGCAGCAGGAGCAGCAGGTGGTGCCGTGCAATTCACACAGGCCGCAGTGGCTGGCCTGTTTGAGCCAGGCAGTCCAGCAAGCAGCTACAGCAGCCTAGGAACAACAGGTCAAGCAGCAGTGCCAGCAGGAACCGCAGCCGCGCCTGCGGCCGTGGCCGTGCTGGACCAGGCGGACCTCATATCTGCAATCGAGGGCCTGGCGGCTGATGCAGTGCAGGGCGCTGCCAGGCTGGATGCGGTGGAGGAATCTGCCGTGCAGCAGGATGCCAGCATTAAGGGCCTGAGGGGCACTACTGATCAACTGAAGCCGAGCTGCAGCAGGTGGGGGGGGGGGGCTGCAGCGCACGCACGTACCAGGTCTTCCTGCATCGTGTGACTGCACACCATGCGTGGGCTTGGGTTGGTGTGTCTGGCAGCAATGTTGCAGTGTGCTTTGCTTCAGACAGCCTGGGCTGCCCGGCTCTCTTGCTGCAGTATGGCTGCAGTATCGCCTGCAGTATCGCCTGCCAGTGGTGTGGCTTTGGTGTGCAATCCAGCGCCTGCCGTGACTGTCTCTTTATTCTGATCCTGCACTCTCAGACCATCACCACTCTGTGCCCCAGGTGTCGAGCAACTTTGAGGAGCTGTCCTGCAAGGTGCTCTGCATGCAAGCCACTGCAAGCACCCCAAGCGCAGCAGCAGCAGCAGCAGATGTACCTGCCTACGAGGCTGCTGTCATGTCAACAGCCCCTCCCAGCTATGAGAATCTGCAGCAGCATGTAGTGGAGCAGCTTCTCAGCAGCAGCTGCCTGCAGCAGATGGTGGATGCTCGGGTTGAGCAGCTGCTGCAGCAACGGATCGAAGCAACCGTGTCAGCACAGCTGGCAGAGGCAGCTGGACATGCAGCGGAGGCGGCTGCTGCTGCAACAGCAGGAGCAGCAGGTGCCGCTGGCAATCCTGCTCAGCCCAGAGGCCACCTGCTGGCCACGGCAGCAGGCGAGTCGTCACAGCGCAGCCTGGCGGAGGGTGTGGGGGCGCCAGCGGCAGCCGCGGGTGCAGCGGCGTGCCCGCCGCCCTGCGTGCCACGCAAGCTGCAGGCAGCCTTTGATGCGCTGGCAGAGCGGCTGACAGGCCTGGAAGCACAAGCAACTGCTGGGCAGGCTGAGGTGATTCAAGAAGCTCTGCAGCACCTGCACAGCAGGCTACTGCAGGTGGAGGAGCTTGTGACAGCACATGCAGGGCAGCAGGATGAAGGAGCTGCCGAGCAGCAGAGCACCAGGCCGGCAGCTGCAGAGCGGGGTGAAGATGCAGCCGGTGTTCAACAGGCCCTGCAGGGAGGGGCAGCTGAGCAGGCTGACCAGCAGCAGCAACAGCTACAGGCACTGCTGGATTCTGAGGACTCTGGGGATGTCTGCAGTGTTGTCATTCAGGAAGGCAGTCAGCAGCGGCTCAGCAGCCGCCCCGCGGACCCTGACACTGCCACAGCACGCAGCACCAGTGATGGTGCCACCGCAGTGGCGCTTCTTGTGTCCGCTGCTGCCACTGCCAGCAGGAGTGCCAGCACTGACCTCCTCGACAGGCAGGTGGCACTGCTGCAGCAGGAGATGGCCAGCCACCAGCTGACGGCTGTGCAGGGAGCAGTGGAGGACATGGGCAGGCAGATGACAGCGGCGCAGCAGGCGCTCATGCAGCAGGCGGCACTGATTGAGCATCAGAGGGCTGCTGCGGCAGCATCGTTTGCAGTACTGGCGCCGCTTGAGCCGCGGTTGAGCGACCTGGCAGGGCAGGTGGCGGCGCTGAGCCATGCAGCAGCGCAGCAGCCGGCGCGGCTTGAGGAACTGCAGCGTGAGATCGAGCAGCTGTCGCGGCAGCTGGCGCAAGTGAACGAAGGTGCAGCAGATGAGTCAGAGCTGGAGGAGTTAAAGTGCCAGCTTGACCAAGTGCTGCAGCAGCAGCACCAGATGCAGGCACAGCTGACAGAGCAGGCAGCACAGGCAAAACAGGCAGCAGCCGCCTCTGCTGCTGCTGAGGTGGAAACAGCGGCAGCAGTTCAGGTTGTCGCTGCAGCTGAGCCTGCACTCGCTGACAGCAGCAATGCAGGGGAAGATGCAGCACATCTGGTGTCTCCAACAGCCGCAGAGCTGGTTGCTGCTGTGGAGGCATCTGTGCAGCAGCAGCTGGCTGCCACTCAGGAAGCACTCGCCGGGTTGCAGGAGCAGCTAGATGGCAGACTGGCAGAGGCCGCTGCGCAGGCAGCGGCAGCAGCTGCAGCTGCAGCAAGCCACAGCGCAGATGCAGGCGCGCTGTCAGGACGTGCCACTGAGCTTGCAGGGAAGCTGGCAGCCTTGGAAGCAGCAGTGGCTGACAGCAAGGTCTCAGCTGAGGCGCTGCTCGAGCAGCGTGTTGGTGCTGTGCAAGCCGCAGCTGCAGAGCAAGGCGCCAAGCTGCAAGAGCAAGCAGAGGCTGTTGCGCATGCGCTTGCAGAGGTCGGCCAAGGCAAGGCAGCGCAAGCGGAGGAGGCGCAGCAGCTGAGGCAGCAGCTGGAAACCTTGAGCGGGGCCTTGGCAGCATCAGCTGCTGCACAGGGCCAGGTGCAGGCCTCTCTGTCAGGCCAGCTGGGGGCAAGTGCACAGCAGCTGCGGCAAGAGCTTGCCGCCGCTGTAGTACCACTGCAGCAGCAGCTGGAAGCAGCTGAGCAGCAGCTTGCACAGCACACTGATGCCCTCAGAGGTTGTGCCAAGTCGTCAGTGCTTGCAGGAGTGGTGGCTACCTTGCAGGGCCTGCCTGGCACGGTACAGGCCCTGGCAGGCAGGCTGGATGAGCTAGCACAGATGCAGCGAGCAGCAGAAGGGCAGCTGAATGCTGCGCAGGAGCAGCACTTTGTACTGCATGAGCAGATGGCAGCCCTGCAGCAGTATGTGGAGAACCTTTCAAGCAGCATTGACACCCACAAGGAAGAGGCAGCAAAACAGCTGCAGCAGCTGCTGCTGCCTGTGAATGCGGAGCTGCAGCAGTTGCAGCAGCACAACACGGCATTGTCAGAAGCACAGGAGCATCAGGCAGATGCTCTGCAGCGCCTGGGTGCTGCTGTCGGTGGCGTCAGGTTAGACATCATGGCTGAGCTGTCCCGCAGCAGGGACGAATTGGCTCAGGTAGGCTTATGAGCATCAACTAGCTTCTAGAGTGTGTCAACAGGTGTTTCTCCACCACTGCACCAACCAGTGTGTCGCCAAAGCACCGTTGCTCTGCTATCAATGGGCTACCAGCTGCACAGCAGTGAGATGCACTTGACGCTCATAAGACATGCAGGAAGGGTGGTTTGCTTAGTGGTGGTGCAACTAGCGTGTGCATGCAGCCAATGCTGTGCATGCTTACATCACAATGGCGGAAACGATTTTGCAACCGCGTTTGCCGCTTTCGCAACCGCCTTTGCCCTCCCTCGCCATGTGTGCTGCTGCCTGCGCACTGCAGATCATAGGCGAGCTGCAGAGCGTTGTATCTGAGCGCTGCCTCAAGACCGACCAGCTGGGTGCCATCTTTGCTGCCAGGGACAACATGTATGGCGCCTGGATGAAGATGCAGGCTGTCTTTGAGTCCAACAAGAGCCACAGTGGAGGCAGTGGACACCATGCCCCTGGTGTCGGCTCTCTGTTCAAGATGAGGCCCAGCCTCACGCTGTCAACTGCAGCGTCAGCGCTCAGCGCAGGCACAGATGCACCACCGGCAGCAGATGTTGCAGTGGCAGCTGCTGCTGCACCTGCTGCTGCTGCTGGCAGCTCTGCATTTGCAACAGCTGCTGTGGCAGGTACTTTTGATCCTTTTGACAGATAACTGTGAACAGCAGGCAGTCAAACTGCAGCAGGGTTGCTGCAGGCAGCGCAGTTCAGGACACTGCTGCAGCAGCAGCAGTAGCAGCAGCAGCAGCGCCAGCAGGAACTCCAGAGGCAGTGCTGGCAGCCACCAGCACCAGCCAAGATGAGCAGCAAGCAGCAGCTGCTGCCGCAGGCGTCACGGCTGCCGACCTTGCAGCTGTGTTGGACGGCCAGTTCCAGTTGCGTGAGGCAGTGGCACAACTGGTAGAGCAGCTTGGAGCGCTGCAGCAGCAACACCTGCTGGCTGCATCGGCTGCACCTGCGCCGCCCGCAGCCATGGTCAGGCTGGAGGAGAAGCGCCCCGTACGCAGCGACAGCGCCGCTTTCCTGCTGCTGGTGCAACATGAGCTGGCAGGCGTAGCTGTGCGGGTGGCAGAGATTAACAGCAAGGTCGACTCGCAGTCAAGCCAGGTTCAGGCCGCCGGTGCGACAGCCACTGCAGCCATGGCTGCTGTTGTCGGTGCTGCTGCAGCTGCCAGAGCATCAGCAGGTGGTACCGCCAGCCAACACCCCAGCCGCAGCACCAGCGCTGGGGCTGCTGGCACCAATTTGCCGGCAGAGACAGACGCGGCCGCAGCAACACTTGCCGATGTGCAGCGCTCCCTTGCTGTTATGCAAGAGCGTTTTGAGGACTTGCAGCAGCAGCTGCAGCAGCAGCAGGGGAAGCTGAACGCAGACGTCACGAGCACCGCGCCTGAGGGCGAGCAGCATCATCATGATGTGTCTGTGTGGCCGACAGACACGCTGCGTGCAGCAGCATCTGCCGGTGTGTTGCATGCACCGCTGTCTGTTGTGGTGCAGCTTCAGCAGGAGCTGACGGCCTGAGGGAAACCCAGGTCAGCAAGGAACAATTTGCAGCTGTCGTGCGCATGGTGAGGGACCTCCGGGACCCAGCAGCAGAGGCAGCAGCAGAAGGTGTGCAGCAGCAGCTGTCCACCCTGCAAGCCCAGGTGGCTGCGGCTGCGGCAGCTGCTGCTGAAGGGCACCAGCAGGCAGTGGGTGCTGTTGAAGCAGTGCTGCAGCAGCAAGACGAGCGGCTGGCAGCAGCAGAGTTCAGCATCGACAGCCTGCTGCAGCGCATGGAGGCCACGGCCACGGCATCGGTGGAGGCAATGGACGCACTGGTCGCGGAGCAGCAGCTGCAGCAGCAATGCACTGATAACGCAGCACAGCAGCAGCAAGACTGGGCCAGCAAGCTGGCGGCCCTGCAAGACTCCTTGCAACGGCAGGAGTCCGCAGTACAAGCCACGGTGGTAAGTAGCAGTGCGGCACAGGGACAGTCCTGCGATTTCTTCAGCCAGCTGGGCAGCATCCAAGAGGAGCAGGCAAAGCTGTCAGCTTGTGTGGAAGACCTCGAAGCCAAGGTGGCCAGTGCGGTGAATGCAGCAGCATCTGCTGCCACGATGCTCGCCGCATCGGCATTGACGATCTCGCTGGCGGTTCAGGGTTTGGGGAGATGGTGGCTGGGCTTGCCAACCTGAAGGGGTGCCTGGATGCTCAGTGCCAGGCCATGGCGACAATGCAGCAGCGCCTTGATGCACAGGAGGAGGCTTTTACAGAGCTATCAGCAGCTGCATTGGCGCGTGCAGAGGCTGCAGGGGCTGCAGCCGCGCTGGAGGACTTTGAGGGTGCTGGCACCTCAACAGCGGCAGAAGGCACAGGAGCAGGCAGTTCCGCCAGCAAGGCAGCAGGCAGCGCCCTGCTGTGCAGTACCAGCATCAAGGGCGACATCGCCATGAAGGCAGATGTCGCAGAGGCAGCATCCGAGCTGCGGAGTGCCCTGGAGCAGCTGCAAGCAAAGGTGTCAGAGATGGAGCACCAGCTGCAGCAGCAGCAGCAGCAACTGCAGGCAGCAGGCCCTACGCTGCTCAGCCTGCCGTCAAGCAGGCGCTCGGTCTCTGGCTCAGGCTGCGTGGTTGATGCTGCAGCGGTGCCGGCAGCAGCAGGCAGCGCGGCAGCCATCATCAGCAGCCTCAGTGCCAGCAGGCGCTTGTCCAAGGTCAGCAGCATTGCTGCAGCGGATGCCATCGAGCTGGCAGCGGCAGCAGCAGATGAAGCCGCTGTGGCAGTGGCTGGGCCGATGTCTGTGGTGCACCAGATCCTGACGGAGCTGAAGAAGAGGGTGGAAGCATTGGAGGCACCTGCAACAACCGCAGCCGCAGCGGCACCCACCACTGCAGCGCCCGCAGCAGCACCCTTGACGCACGGCAACGTGCCGGTCGTGCCCAGCGCGCCTGCAGCGGCGGGCGGCGGCATGCATGCAACACCCAGCAGCGGCAGGGCCGGTGCAGGGCCCAGGCGGGGCACGGCATGGCTGGCAGCAGCAGGCGAGGCAGCCAGCTTGCAGACTTGCAGGAGGTTGTTGAGAGGCTGCAGCAGGATGTGGAGCGCATTGCCATGCACAGCAGCTCACACACAGCAGAGCTCAACTCGCTGCGGGGTGACGTGGGTGCAGCAGCAGCGGCGGCAGCTGCAGCCGTCTCAGCTGTGCCTGCTGCTGTGACAAGACCGACATCATGTGAGCCGCTGGTTGGTCCAGCAGGCCTGGCTGTGCCAGACATGGCTGCTGTAGCTGCAGAGGCAACAGCAGCCAGCGCCGCTGCAGCTGCTGCCAGCAAGGCAGCAGCAGAAGCCCAGCAGGCAGCTGCTGAAGTGCAGTCGGGCCTGCAGGCATTGGTTCAGCAACTGCTGCAGATACACACACAGGTTGGCAGTAGAGCAGCAGGGCATGATTCAGCAGGAAGCGTTGAGGTTGAAGCAGGTGGTGCTGCTGTGATCACCCTGCAAGAAGAGGTGGCTGCAATGTCTCAGATGCAGCAGGCATGCAGCAGCAGCAAGGCAGCTGATGCACAGCAGCAGCAGGTAGTTGCGCAGCTGCGGGCACTGGAGCAGCAAGTGCAGCATCTGGCTGCCACCGCAGCTGCTTCTGCTGCTGCGCCAGTTGCTGAGCCAGCAAGTGATATTGTCGACGGCCTGGTTGAGCTGAGGGCAGAGGTTGCTCAGATCAAGCAGCACATGCTTGCGGCTGCAGCAGGCGGAGCTGGCGCTGCGCAGGCTGTGGCGTCCCTCCAGGCTGAGGTGCAGGCACTGCAGGACCAGCTGGCTTGGGCCTCATCCACTGCAGCTGCTGCGGCCTCCGCTGCAGCAGTGGATGAGGTGAAGGAGCAACTGGAAGACCTGCAGGGCCAGGTGGTACGGGCTGTGGCCCTGTCGCGCAGTGCAACTGGCTGTGCTGGCCACAACCAGGCAGCACAGCCAGGTGCTGGCCACAACCAGGCAGCAGCAGCTACAGCTACACCAGCAGACGCAGAGGCATTCCCAGCCAGGCAGCCACCATTTGCAGGAGTGGCCTGAGCTTCAACGAACTTGCTGCGGCACCCGGACGCAGCTCCAGGGTGCTGGTGCAACAGCTTCTCGCCAGCGTGGCACCTGACACGGCGCCAACAGCAGGTGCAGCTGCGACTGATGCTGGTGCTGGTGCCTCTGCAGAGGGCAGCAGCTGGTTTAACCCCGTGTTTGAGGAAGCTCCAGCAGCAGCAGCTGCCCAGCCGCAGGAGCAGCCAGAGGCAGGTTCTGCACAGGGAGGTTTTGGTAGTTTGGCAGGGCTGCAGTGGCAGCTGCTGCTGTAACAGAGGAAGTCACTGAGCAGCAGCTGCTGGGTGCACAGCTGGCCCTGCTGTCTCCAGCACACCAGGTGGAGTTCCTGGGCAAGCTGGCGCGCGTGGTGTCATCGCATGCGGCACGCCTGCTGGCAACCTACAGGGAGGATGCGGCGCTGGCAGGGCAGCTGCAGCGGTGCAGGCGCGGCTGTGCGCATATGTGTCGACTGCTGCCAGCGCAGCCTCAGCTACTAGCAGGGCAGCGCGCTTGAGTGATGGCAGCTCAGCGAGGCTGAGTGGGAGCAGCAGCATCAGCCGGCGCTCCGTGGGTGTGTTGCCAGCTGGTGTGGATGGCATGAGCAGTGCAGCACCAGGGGTTGCTGCTGGCGAGGTGCTGCTGGGCATATTAGAGCAGGTGGCAGCACTGCGTGCGATAGGCAGTGCCACACATCCTGCCATCAGCCAGGCGCTGCAGCAACACGAGGCACAGATTGCAGCATTGCTGGATGCGCAGCAGCAGCTGCAGCAGGCGTTAGCCAGCGTGAGCGCTGGCAGCAGCAACACGGCAGGTGATGTTGGCAGCAGGCGCACTTCTCCACACGAAGGCACGACGGATGATGCTGCAACAGCACCTACGCCAGTCACAGCAACAGCGGCAGAACCGTCCAACAGCAGCTTGGCAGCAGCTGCTGCTGTTGGTGCTGAGCAGTATGAGGGCGAGTACGGTCAGCGCCTGGCAGCCCTGGAGGCGCGGCTGGGCTGCGGCCTGCGCGGCCTGGCAGGACTGCGCGACAGGCTGGCGCCCCTGCAGGAGGTGGCGGACGCCTCGCAGTGCATGATGCGCGAGCTGCAGGTGGCGCACGGCCTGGTGCTGCAGCGCCTTGAGGCACTGGAGGGGCTGGCAGCGGCAGGGCTGGGGCAGGCAGGGACTGGCGCGGGCACGCAGGAGGCTGCGGGCGGCGGCGGTGCCCTGGCTGTGGCTGGCTCACTGAGGAAGCTGCAGGTGAGGGGGCTGCGTCAACAGCATGTCTGCCGCTAGCCCTGAACAAAGCCGCGCTGCTGCTGCAGCATGTCTGGTATGATGCTTGATTCATGGATGCACACGGTCAACGCTACAGCACCTTGCTGACTGCTGCTGTCTTGCACCCCATGGTTCATCTTTGCTCCTTGCATGTGTGCTTGCTTGGGCTGTGCAGCTTTGCTGAACGCTGCTGCTGCCGCTGTTGCCTACAATGCACCAGGATGATGTGCTTGCTCTTTCAAGCCGGCTTTCGGCGGCTGAGAGCAGCCTTGCATCCACGTCAGAGTGCCTGTCAGTCGGCAGGAGGCTGGCGGCGCGCGTGGCTGATGCAGACGGGCGCAATGCACGGCTGGCTGGCAAGGTGAGCGGCACCGGCGGCTGAAGCAGCGCTGTGTTCGAGATAATCCTCATGTGTACATGCATGCACCATTTGCTGTTGTGCAATGTTGTTGAAGTCTCCTGTGCAATGTTTAGACGCACGCTTTGTAAGCTTACAGCAGATGCTACTCAAATCCTGTCAGAGTCATGGCTTCCTTCGGCCATGTTGATTCAAACCACTGCTCCCTTGCGCAACCATGCGGTCATCCTGTGTGGTGCATGCAAGCTGAGATGGAGTGGCCTGCATGAACCTCCATCTCTCTAGAAATGGCATTGCCTGTCGTGTTGACCCCAATTGGCAGTTGCCAGCACCTAATGCCCTCAAGTGTGTGCATCCCAAGGCATGTGTGCAGCTGGTTGTGAGCTGCCCTAGGTACACGTGACAAAATCAGCGAAACAGCTGCAACGGCTGTGCTCGTGTCATGGACAGCATGATTACAATCAGTGTTGCTGCCTGAACATCCTTATTGGTGGACCACAGCAACTTGACTGGTGGCGTGCTGCTGCTGCCGCCTCGTCTGCAAACTACTGCCAGGTGTCGAGCATGGCTTCCTCGCTGCCGCTGGTGGTTGGGCGCATGGGCGACCTCGAGGGCCGTTTTGCCCGCAGCCTGGCTGTTGCGCGGCGCGGCCTGGAGCTGCTGGGCGACCAGCTGGTGGCCCTGGGGGCCCTCAACGGGCGGCCTGGGCCCAACAAGAAGCCACTGGCAGGTCAGCGCAGCACAACAGATTAGAATCACCTGCACCTGTTGATCGTGGTGCCCTTGCGGCACTTGCAGCATGATACCACCTGTTTGCTGCTGTAACCACCTGCTCTTGTCGACGCAGCCACTGACGTCCTGTGTGCTTCATGCATGTTGCGTGCCTGCAGCGCTGGGCCCCAACCACGCTGCCGTCACCGCCCTGGAGGGCAAGGTGGAGGCGGTGCGCACGGCAATGTCGGCCAGCGTGGGCCTGATGGTGGCCGACCTGGCGGCAGAGGCGACAGGCGGCAGCGCCGCAGGCCGTGGCGCCAAGGGGGCGCACGCGCTGGGGCAGGCTGACCTGGCTGCGGAGGTGGCAGGGGCGCAGCAGGCAGCCAACGAGGCTGTTGAAGCAGCTCTTGCCTCACACCAGGAGGCACTGATGGTGAGTGCCGTCGACAGCGGCCTTGGTTCGCCGTCTCAAGACTTGCAAAGCACTCGTTTGTCTTGAATGTCGCTGCACAGGATTTCCTGTTCTGCACGGCTGAGTTCGGTGTTGCTTGTGTGCATGCACGCAGCTGCACGCACTCGCACCAGATGATTGTCTTAGTGATGTTGCTGCATGCATGCACACAAGCTTGACGATACAGTGATGTTCTGTCAGGTCAGCTTTGCACTTGTGCAGAGTGTGTTGCTGTACTTCCCAGCAGCACATGTGCACACCATGCCGCAGCTAGTGTTGCTGGCAGGCGACCATGCTCATTCATGCTGATGAGGAGGTGCTGTGCTGTTATGCTGCTGCTTTTCATGTGCAGGGTTTTGAGGGGAAGGTGTTGGAGCTGAGGACGGAGTTGCGCTCAGCACTGACAGCAGCAGGGAGGCAGGTGCAGCAGCCAGAGTAACATGCTCAGGGTATGGCTGACAGCACAGTGTGAGAGGCAATGAGCAATATGACGTGGCTTTAGCACACCTACTGCAGCTTTGATTTGGTCAGGCATTCTCAAATCTAACAACAATTGTGTACATGTGTATCACAATCATTTACCCGCACGGCTCCAGCGGGTAATATATAGTGTCTTTGTGTTAGGTTTACACTTGTGATGATGGTGACGATGGGTCACAGTGTGGGTAGGTTTCTGTTTGGGTCCATTAGTGGATGGCTGGCCTAAGCAATGCTGACCCTGGTGACATGATTTGAATTGTGTATGCCTCAGCCAAGGAAGTGCGATGTCAGGATTACGATTAGCAGTAGGTTACGAGGGGTATGATGTAGAACTCCGTACATCCGTGCAAATGCACTCATGCCACATGTGGCATACCCATCGTGCTGACACTGCCGACTTGCTGCAGTATGGTCAGCGTGCTGTTCACCTTGTTGAGGCTGGACAGCAGCGGGTTCACCAGCATTGGAAGCAGATGGTTTGACGGGGATGTAAGTTTGACCTGCTGTGAGTGCTCAGCAACCCGCTGTTGGTGTGCCACATTGGCTGCTGCTGCGCACAGCACTAGCAGCAACTCTGCAGGTGCCTGCATTCATCTGCACATTGTTATAGATGGCCGCCATCTGCAGCGGTCAGGCGGCATCTAATTGACATGCAGAGCATTACACAGTGCCTTGAGCACGCTTGTGGCGGCGAAAATGATCAGCATTGGTAGGCAGCTTGAGGTTTTGTGGGCGAGCAGGGTTCTGTGACCAACTCGGGTAACCCAAAACCTGCATTAAGTTCATCAACTAAACTTTCGGGTCTGGCTCCTTCAGATTGTTCTTCCCGGATTGCTCGTGGCTGCAGCCACGGTACAGCTGTACCGTAGCAACATCCGGGATGCCGAAGGGCAGCTTTGGGCGCGGTAAAGCAAGCTGAAAGAATTTTCATTGTTTATAGTTTTATGCATCTGGTCAGCCAAAGTGCAGGTGAGGCTGATATCCGCGGAAGCTGTCATTTTCCTCACCTTCCTTACCGTAGCCGACATCATGCCAGCAAGCCCGGTATATAGTTTCTCCTGAGTAGTCTAGTCTTCAGACATCCAGACAACGACTTCCAAGCCGTGATCCCCCAACTGATGCGTCTTACAAAAAACAAGGCCTCGAGCCTTGCGCACAGGTGCCCGAGCGCGCTGGGGCCTGCAGGCATTGCATGGCTCCGGCTCACCGTGGATTTAGTTTCCACATTTGGCTCGGCAGCCAACGCAGTGACCCGACCCGACAATGGTGGAGTGTGTCTCAGCAGGCTGCAGCCCTGTCTGGCATCCTCTGCTGCTGTGGGTGCTCACTGTTGCTGTGTTGGCAGGGGTAACTCTTTCACCAGTGGGCGTTTGTGTGTGCCACTGCAAGTCGGTCTGCAGTGCACGCAGCTGTGTCATGCGACAACCGTTGCTTAACTGCAAGTAAGGCTGCCTTGGTTGCGGCCCACTTGCTGCATTCTACGTAAGGGTGACTTCTGGTGTGCCCTAGGGTAGCGCGTAGGCGGCCGCATTGACCTCCAGTCCTGCAGTAATGGGTGAAAGCAACCAAGTTTGATCGCGACTACCTGTTTCACCTGAGCTGGCTGCTCGCAAGGACTGCATGTGCTGGTGGTTGCTTGCAGTGGCAGCACTGCACAGCAACGCGTCATCCATGCATGCCCTGCGTGCCCGTTTAACCCGATCACAGGTGTAAGCAATTGCACGTCTACTAGGCTAGGCGTGACTTGCCAAAGCCAGCACAGTCTGCACTGCATGTCATCAGTGGCGCCAGCATCTTTTAAAGTGGGTGGTCTGCATTGCCAACAAATACCAAATACCAAAGTTGCATGCTTGAGCAGCAGCAGCAGTCATTGCTTTCATGCGGGGGGTTGGGTGGGCTGCCAGTGAACTGCATGCTAGTGCCGTGTCCTCTCATGAGAGGATCACATGTTTCCCAGCAACCTTCCACACTTGTTAGCTTACAATGCTGCTACAAATCACACTTGCACGTGTTGCCACACATTGAGCATGTAGGTCGCCTGAGGTTGTGCTTCTTACTAAGAAGGCTGGCACATGCAAGAACTGCTGCGTACCCACTTTCAAACGAGGCTGTCACTTCTGATGTTGAGCAGACTGCAGCACGTCCAGATGCAGGCGCTTGTGTGGTGCGTGCACGCCATCTGAGACAGCATATCATATGGCCTATGTGTACTGCATGTGATGGCCTATGTGTGCTGCATGTCTAACAGTGTGGGCCGGCAGGCTTGCGTGCAGCTGTTAAGATTGTCTGCTGCTCAGCCCCGCTTGGCAGAGCAGCTCTGTGCCTTCAGCTAGCACTTAGCCTGTTGGTGCATGCGTGCATGCACTCACCCATTTACCCCCACACACACTCACTAGTGTGGCCGCATCTCATTGGCGAACTTATCATTGCATGGTTTAGGGCTGCTGCTGCAGTTAGGTTGCATGGGCAGCAGCAGCTGCAGGGCGTGGGAGTGTATGTTACTGAATGGACGGATCATGTAGGATGTGTTCAAGGACATCCTGATGGATTTGTCGTGGAATAAACTTACATGGTTATTGGTTTGGCAGTGGTGTAGCCACTGTGGGCAGCATGCGTGTTACATAACAGTGTCACTTGGTTTACTGTTGTCGCATGCGTGCATTGCCACGTTTAGGTTGGTCAATCGCTGTGTTCAGCGTCTGTTTGCTTCACGCAACACGCCATTGATTGGGCTGTGTTGCATTCAGCTGTTTGCTTTGCCCTCCCTGCCTCCCGCTGCTTGCAGTGGCAAGGTTGGTAGGCGCTTCCCTGCTTGGTGCGGTGCGCATGGGCCGGCAGGCTTGCGTGCAGCTGTTAAGATTGTCTGCTGCTCAGCCCCGCTTGGCAGAGCAGCATCTGTGCCTTCAGCTAGCACTTAGCCTGTTGGTGCATGCGTGCATGCACTCACCCATTTATAAGTTACTTGAAAGTACTGTACAACACGACCGCACAGAGCTGCAGGAAGCACCATCCCTTCAGACCAAGTTACCGATAGTAGGGCACTGGCCCACCCACTAAGGAGCCAAACAAGGCTCATGGGGCCTTCCACTCCTGGAGGACGGGGTTGACAATCCACACAGCTCAGCCACAGTCCTCTGTTATGTTGCAAATCCACATGCATGTTACAAATTGAATAAGTAACATGATGATGGTGATGATGATGATGCATGTTACAAACTATGAACAACCAGAGCACTGTAACCTCGTGTAACTTCTTCTCTCACCCCACATTTGGTGACATCAGAAGATGACATAGATGTACATGACAGCACTACGCGTGCATGTCTTTCGACATCATCCCGGGGCAGTCAGTACATGCTGCTGCTCCGCAAAATGTGTCCCTTGAAGCTGCACCTCTGAGCAGACGCGGCGTGCAGCGCAGCCGCATGCCGCGAGCATGTGCCAGCGCCCCTCAGCTGTGGCCACCTAGGACAGGCATGCACCACCAGGCTGGCGCCAGAGCAGAGCTGGAGCTGCAGTGGCAGGAACAGCTGGTGCCGTTTTGCAGCGGCTACGTGTATGTCCAGAGGATCTCCAGGTGTGGCGCTGCCGCCTGATTGACAGCTTGCAAACTGATGAGGAGGAGCGCGTGCACCTGGAAGTGCTGAAATGATGCACCTGCACAGCAGAAGCGCAGCAGCAGTTGCTGCACAGCCTGTCCGTGTGGTGGCAGCCTGCCACTGCAGCTCACGATTGAACTCACGACTTGGCACATTCCTTGGTCATGTTTGTCATTCAGGCGGGACAACCGTGTGTGCATCTCCAAGCTTGCAAACCAGGAATGGTAACTGCTGCTGCATTCTGACCTGTGGTTGGATGCGGCCAGCTGCATGCGCACACACATGCACACGCATGCCAGCTGGCACGCACCACTGACCAGCAATTCCTGCCATTAAGTGGCAGCCTGGGTGCACCCGCCTGAACAGATGCGCATGGAGCATGTGCCAGCACAACCGCACCACACTTCACCTTGCAGACACACGGCCAGCTGGTGACCCTCAGCATCGCCTCGCTCAAGCGACGTGCTGGGGCCCTGTTGCTGCCTCCTGTTCCCTGTGAAAGCGTGCACCAGCACGGCCAAACACAAAACACACGCGCCAACAGCACCGTGGACGGCAGCAAAGGTATGACGGTCTGCCAGCGCTGCCTGCCTCCCTGCTCTGCACTCAGCCCTCTTCAGCCTGCAGCTCCTGCTGCTGTTGTTGCTGGCGCTGTTTAATCTGCAGCAGCAGCTGCTGTGTGGCAGCAGCCACCTGCCCCTCATACGTGGAGGGCAGCACAACCTGCGGGCGGCAGCGGGCAGCACAAAGCACACATGGGTGCACAGCAAAACACACCACGCACTGTGCCTTCCTTTTGTGAACTCCAAGGATGCCAGCAGGCGCTGAACCTGCTGGCTCATGTCGCAATTGGCTACCCCAGAGGTGGGCAGTCGTGCCTGTGCAGCTTGCCCACCTGTTGATAGAGGCGCATGACTGCTGCTGCATCTTCCTCAGGGTCATGCTGAGCACGACGCAACGCCTGCTGCTGCTGCTGCTGCCGCCGTCCTTTGCCTGTGCTGGCCTGGTGCTGCCTGTGACTGGGCAATTTCAACTGCTGCTGCTTCGGGTGCTGCTGCTGCTGTATGTTTAAGCCCAGGAATGCTTTTGCAAGCTGCCGCAGGCTGCGTGAATTGCCAGCCTGCGGACATGTGTGCAGCAGGGGCAGCAGCAGCAATGGCAGCAACGGGATGGTTGGGCTGCAGCACCACCAGCATGCCAACACGATTTTGGAACCACAAGCGCACAGCAAATGCGGCTGGCCATGCTGCACATCACCCCCCCCCCCGCCGATGCATTTGTGATGGCAGACTACTGTTGCTGCTCGCATGCATCACCCCACCCACCTTGTTGCAGAAGGCCGGGTGTGTCATGGTGTCACACATGAGGTGCTGCGGGTGGTTCATGCCCAGGGCGGCCAGGTCCTTGGCCAGGCCGTGCCCCAGCAGCAGCCTGCCGCCCGCCAGCAGCTGCAGCGCCGCCACCACCTCAGGCAGGGCCGGCGCGGCAGCCCAGGCAGCAGGCGGCACGCCGCCAAAGCAGCGGGCACCGGCTGGCACCTGCACGGAGCATGTCAGTGCGGCAGCAGGGCAGGGGTGCTGACAGCTGCGGTACAGGAGCAGTGGGGTGGCTGATGCAGTGGCATGTCACGAGGCACAATGCCAACGCAGTAGGCACACTCTCGCTCTTCTGCTGCTGGGCTGTTGCATGGCGCCACACCAACACAGAGACACAGCACGAGCTGGTGGTGCCGCCTGGCTGCGTAAATGCGTGCGACTGTGCTGCGTGCAGTCGCCCCCAAGCAAGCCAGCACTCAGCCAAGTTGCTGCCAATCACGCATCGTAGCCGCCACCGCCAGGCCTCACCCACTCGGCGCGCGCACCTCGGGCTTGACGTATGTTTTGAGCAGCACCGCGCAGTGCTGGTCCAGCAGCGCCACCCATGCCGGGGAAGACACCTCAGCGCCGTCAGCCAGCCGCATGTGGGCATACTCCACATCAAGCGACACAGCGGCAGGCGCTGCAGCACTGCTGCAGGACGCTGACAAGCCCGACAAAGGCGATGCTGCTGCTGCTGCTCCTGCTGCTGCTGCTGCTGGTGTTGCAGGAGGCTGAGGCAGGCTCTGAGAAATGCTGTGATCTGTTGTTGAGGCAGTTGGGTGCTGCTGTTGTGGCTCTGGCAATAATGCTCTGGCAGATGGACTGCGGCTCTGCAGGCCCAGCTGCAACCGAACAGCCACGCGGCGCTGCACTTGGTACAGCCTGATGAGGTGGGGTTGGAAGCTGACTGTGATGGCCATGGCCCACTACTGGTGTAATGTGTGTGACAGGCGTCCGTTACTGTACAGTACTCGTCACAACGCTCTCAGGCTGCACCAGTTCCAGCAAGAGTCAAGTTTGCCAGCCATGACATAGCATCATTGCACCTGCCATGTTACCCAAAGCCAAAGCAAGTTGCAGGGAGTGATGGTTGGGCTAGCAACAGTGAGCAGAAGCACGTGCGTTGTGTGATGCCACAATGATCACACACACACACACACACCACTGACAATGTGACACTGTACATCACATAGTATGGAACAATGACACGCAAAGACAGAGGTAGAGATGATTCTGATATTGACTTGACTGTATCGGCCACCAAGCTGGTTGATCTTCTGGGCTGGAAGACGATGCGGCGGCCTGTCATTCGGGGACCGCCAGTTGCCAAGCCCAAAGGATCATTTAACGTTTGCTTTCAAGCAGAGTTAACCTCATACGTGTTTTTCGTTGCGCTTGCTGACCGGGTGCTGCTTTCAAGCTAGTCACGCTAGTTTACAGATGGCTTTCGTACAGCGGCCCAACGTGCGCTGCTTGGGCAGCACAAGTACAGTAAAATGTCAGCCTCCACGAGTGGTATTTAGCATTCCTCTCGACAGCAGCAGGCGCCTGTCGGTTGTAAGGTGCGGAGTCAGCAGCAGCAGCAGCAGCCTTTTGGACATGGTGTCTCTGCGCTGGCTCAGTTCAGATGCAGCATACCAAACACGGTCACAAGCGTTTGTTACAGAAAACTTCATGATCCTGGTAACACCGCATGTCCCTAACAGCATGCTGACAACAGCATGCACAGCAGGTTGATGCAAGCACCACTCAGCAGCACAGCCATCAGCAGGCTGGTGCAAACAGCACACTGGTGCCTTGTATCTTCACTATGTTTGCAGGAACAGCTATGAAGTAGGTACCGACACACCGCCACAGGCGCCCAATGCAGCACCAGGCAGGTGGGGTGCGCCGCCCCCGCCCCCTCCACCCCCACCTCCTCCTCCCAAAGTGAGCCTGCACAGCAACAGTTGCAACAGCACTGCAACCTACTACAGCAGCAGCAATAGGTTTGAATGTGGCACATATGTAGGCGTGACAGCACGTGCAGTTTCGCAATGCTGTCATGCCAGGTCAGCATAGCCAGATGCGGCCTGCATGTGCTGTCTCGCGCATAAGGGCGTTTTCCATGGCTGGCACCTTGCAGTGCTTGATATCATCATGCGTGTTGCCTGTTCACTGCTGCCGCTGCACAGCAGACTGGCGGTGGTGCTCCCAGCCGTCGCGAGGCAATCGCTGGGCTGCTGGGCGCAGCGCTGGGCGTTGGAGTGACCACAGCATACTTCAAGGGTGAGCTGCTGCAGTGGCTTGCAGGAGGCGGCTTGCAGGCACGGGCTTGTCGGCACAACACGCAGGTTGAGCTTGAGCTGTCAGCAGCAATGTGGAGTGCTGCTTGCTGCGTGTTGAGTGGCATTTACTAGGCCACAGCAGCAGCATTGAGAAACATACAGTGCTACACAGCAGCGGCTCAGCCGTGTCAAGCGTCTCTTAACCTAGAGGCTCTCCAACCCGGTACATGCGGCCTGCCGTAGTAGTGTGCTGAGCAGCCATGTACCTACTGCTGCTGTGGCTGGTGCTTGCTGATGCCTTCTCCTGCCTGTCGTTGCCTGCCTGTTTTGCCTGTGCTGCACTCTTCCCTGCTGTACTGCATCTCGTCATGCCGCCCCACAGTGCAGTACCCTGATGATGAGGAGTCTCTGGCTGCTGCTCTTGATGAGCTGCTGGACAACCCGGACTTCCTGGACGCGGTCACGGACGAGCTCATGTACCAGGTGGCCGGCTGCGCTGCAGACTAGCTTGTTGGGGACCAGGGCGGCTGCCGAAGATGGAGGAGCAATGCATGCATGACAACAGGTGTTGGGCGCTTTGTTAACAAGCGTCTGGCAGGTACCCCTCTGCACCTTTGCTGTGAGTTGCGCTGGAACCAACATCATAATTATGTTGTGCTGCTGCTGCTGCTGCTGCCCTGCAGGAGTTCGAGGCTGAGAATGACGAGAACAATGCAGCGCTCAGCCGCATGCGCAATGCACTGGCAGCGGAGGTGGACGAACGAAAGGAGCAGTGAGTCGGCAGGCCTGCACGTGCTGCCTGGTGCCAGCACACCCCAGCAGTGCTTGCAGGATGCTTCGCCCAGGCAGCAGTGGCCACTGTGATGATACGATAACTGATGCCTGGGGCTGTGGCATTTGCTTGGATTCAGGGCAGCAACAGTTCCAGCGCAGCCTTTTGACCAGGGTCAGCTTTGCAGGCTGTTGCAGGTGTCCTGTTGCATGAGACCGCGGAAGCAGATCCTCTAGTTGCTGCTGCTCCAGCAGAGTTTGTGCTGATTGTCGCATCCTCCGTCTTGTTGGTGTGGTGCTGCTTTTTAGTTAAGTTGTGCACTGTCGGACTCCAAGACGATTGTACATGTATCAGTGTGGCGTGAGACGTATGACAGCAATTTTGTTGTATGAGCTGTCGGTTCAAGTGGTCCTGTTTGTGAGCGCTTGGTGTAGAATGTGTGTGCGACTTGCAACACCTCGGAGGTGTTTGCCATGTGGAACATTGGAAGCAGCGGGCTGCTGTACCTTGATGACAAGTGCCATGCCAGGCATGTCAAGGTGGTTGATTATCAAGTGGTCAACGTGTAATCGCTGATCAGCGCTGCATTGATAGCAATCTTGTTCATGCCCTTGGTGCTGGGCAAGCCAACATGTGTCCTTGTTTGGGCCAGCAAAGAAGGCACATTGCTGTTGGCTAGCATATCAATGAAGAGAGATGGAACATTTTGATACGCTGTGGGCTCTCCTTGCCTTGCACATGGTGCCATTTGCTTTTACAGTGCGGCACTGCATCAAGTCCAAGCTGCTGCCGTCTAAGCTAGTCTAAGCTGCTGCCGTCAATGTGTTTTGAACGTACTGAGCCGCCTGCAGTGTTTGCAATCGTGTTTGACGATGCTATCATCCTTTTGTGATACGCTGGTTGTGGTTCATAACTACTAGCTGGTGGTAGTGTCAGGTACTGGAGTGCTGCCCGTAACTGGCAGATCACGCCTTGCCAAGGCGTGGGTATGGCATACCCAGCACTGGCAGATCAGGCTAGGACCCTGCCACAGCTAGGCCTTCTACCTGCACGCATTTCAGTTGCCGTAGTCTTGCATGCACATGGCGTGTCTGCCGTGGGTGCTGCACGAGTTGTGACCTTGTGCAATTCTTCACGTCTCGGCCGGTCAGGCAGCAGGTCAGGTCAAGTGACCAGATGGCGGGCACGTAACGGAGTAAAAAGAGATTTTGATCCTGATGGCTTTCGTTAATGCAAACACTTGTGCTTTCCAGAGACCAGCATGCGTTTGACAGGCCGCTGCCCATAACTCGAACCCTAAAGTTGAAGTCAGAGGCTGTTTGACGCAGTGACGAGAGCCCTGGTATCATATAGACAGTTTAAGTCTGTTGTAAGAGTCTTTGAGTAGGGAGCCCTTTTAGCAGGCTCTGTGAGCCAATCTGCTGTCGATGCCTCACTTTAGATTTGCTGGTCCTGCTCTAATATACATTTAAGATACTGTCTACAAAACTTTGACGTTCCACGTGCCCTCCTGGAGTGCATTGCTGCCTGATCCTCCTCCTTTAGTGCGGCATCAGGGCCCTCAGGTCACGCTCCGGGTGCATCAACAGAAGTTATATCAGTTGAAACAAAAATCGTAGCTGTCTAATCGCTGGAGTTTGCATTAGGAGTGCTGGCCACAATGCAGCAGGACACAACCAAGCAGCAGAGGGAAGGCAGCCCTGGCACTCAAGTCTTGAATCAGGATGAAGTCAACAGCCTGTACGTGGGACTTCTACTTTTTGGAAGCAAGGACTTTTTTGCGATCAGAGACACCCTATTGCCTCACAGAAAGGTGGGGGTACTGCAGCAGTACAGCAGATGTTTGCCTTGGTCCTTGTCGTGCAACTCAGGTTGTTTATCTAACGCATTACCATGCAGGTGGAGGACATCGTACAGTTTTACTGCAGCAGGTATGCCTATACCAAGGCAAGCACGCACGTTGCCAAGCTGGAGCAATCAGGCTTTCAGCCTGGCGCCCTCGTCAGCGGTAACACCCGCAAACGGGTGTTTTCCAACTTGCAAGCAGGTGAGCAGCACATAAGCTGCAGCGGCTTTGAAGCTGAGGTAATCGATTTCGCAGCTGTAGCACCCCCAGGCTTTGACCACCTGCTGCCCTTTACTGCCACATTGTGCCTGGATGCAGTTACTGGAAGGTCTCTGAAGTTTGACAAAGCTATCACCGCAGCGCTCAAGGCCTATGACGCCTGCTCGCTGCCATTAGTGGACCTGGTGGAAGTGCTGGTGGGAGCAGCAGATGCGGGTGCTTTCGCAAAAGCAACTTTTGAGGAATTGAGTAATGTGGGCGTAGACACGGTGAGTGTCTATGTTCCCAGTAAGCAAGCTTGACGGTAGTGGCAGTAGCAGGACAGAGCACTAGGTCCGGTTATTCAGCATCTGGCATTGATCTGTGTTACAAACACCTATCAGCAATACACGAAATATACAGCTAGCCAACACGCAGGCAGCAGTATGGACAGCCATGTCAGCGCCAATGACAGTCTGCAGCGAGATCATCTCGCCGAGTCAGCAGTTGGAGCTTGGCGATTGCTGTCGTGCTGTCACTCTTTGAACATGGCACCAGCATCTGCAGGTGCAGATGCGCAGATGGTGGAGGCAAGCACTGCTTTGCTGAGCTGCTGCTGGTGGTGCTCTATCTGCTCTGTCTGCAGGACCAGCTGACCATCACTGAGCTGTGCTCAGACTGGGAGACACTGCAGGACAAGCTGAGGGCAAGACCTTCGCTATTCAAGACAACCGTCTGGCCTACACTGACTAGTCTGGGTTGGCAGTATGCTGCAATTGACAAGGCAGCAGAAGACACAGCAGCAGCAGAGACCTCTGGTGCTCAAGCCCCACCAGCAGCCGTGCATGAACAGCAGCTGCTGCCGCAGCAGCAGCAGGGCAGCAGTGTAGCAGCCGTATCAGTCTGTGCTGTGCAGGCGCCCGACAGTGAGCGACAGCAGTTCTACCTGCCCCCTGCCTCCGTGGCAGCTGCCTACCTGGCCTGTGTTGGTGAGCCGCTGCAGCCCTGCAGCAGCGGCGAGGATGTGCTGGAGGCGCTGTATGAATCGGAACAGGCAGTGCCAGCAGCTTGCATCACCGGCGTCAGGGCTGCTGAGGTGGAAGAGGCCATGCAACGCTGCCTGACGCCGCCGCGTGCCGATGCTCCGCATCGCTGCGTGCACGACCCCAGCGCCAAGCGGCCCGGCACGCCGCTCACCAGCCGCAAGTTTGTGAGTGACCGGCAGCACCAGCGCCTGTGAAGGGTGGCCGGAGTTTCGCGTTGCGTTGGCGATGGACGCGCCTTGTGCACCCATGTGCGGGTCCAGATAGTTCTGTTGCGCGGCCCGCATATGTGTGCCTGCCTTCTGCACCAAGTACTGTGCTGCAGCACCTGCTGTGCTTACTCCTGGTGTCTGCTACCGCTGCTGCTGCTCCAACTCCCTCTGCTCTGCGCTCCGCTCAGATGTGTGCCAACTGCAGCATCAGCTACAGCACTGTCTGGCGCACCGGCAACGCTGGCCTGACGCTGTGCAACGCATGCGGCATGTTCTACAACAAGCATGACCACGAGCACCGGCCCGAACACCTCATCGCGTCCGCACGCGCCAAGGCAGACGCCCAGGCAGCACAGGCCGCACTGGCGGCTGCCGAAGCCGGCGGCAGCGGCAGCCCGCTGCGGCTGCGTGGCAGCGGGCTGCGCGGCTTGACGCCTGACGGCGGGCCCACCGATGGCGAGATGAGCGACGACGGCCGCAGGCCCGGCAGCGACAGCGAGGAGGAGGGCGGGGATGGCCGGCGGCCGCGCAGGCGGCGGCGCGCACAGGTGCGGGGGTGCGGCTGTGGGTGCGCGTCCACTGGCCTGCACTGTTGTTCGTGGGTTTGCTTTGGTTGATGCGGTTTTGGTCTTTGTCGCGCGGCGACAACGGTTTCATACAGGCTCCTTGTGAATGCACCAACGATGGCAGGCCAGAAGGCACAGGTGGCCGCAGACAGTGGCAGTGTTTGCAACAGTCTGATGGCTGCCAACTGATGTGTCAGCGCTCTGCAGCGTTTGGCTGGCATGTGCAGTGTAACTCCTCACCTCATAGATGCTACCACCAGCTGTGCAGTGTGATCTGCCCTGCCAGGCACCTTAGCCACGTGATAATCACCAGCCACAGACACCATGCGCTCTTCTCAGTCCCTCATCATCATCATCATGTTACCCTTTCAAGCAGCATAGCATCACAGCCGTCGGCCCTGCCCCCCACAGCAGCGGAAGGAAGAGGGAACACAGCACACAGTGTTTGCATACTCTTGTCAGTCCCTATGCATACATTTCTGCTGCCTGCTTGCCTGCCTGCTGCTCGCTGCTGCTGCCTGCAGCCTGACCAATATGCCCTGCCCACAATAACACAACAGGCTGCAAGCAGCTAGCAAGAGTCGCTTGCATTTGGCTTACGGGCTGTCACGCATCACTCACCCATATGTACCCCCCCCCCCGCCTCTTCCTGCAACCGTCTCCTCCTGCCTGAACCCCGCTCTCGTGTGTTGTTCCTTGACTTCTGCCTGGTTCACCGCCGCGCCTCTGCCCTGCAGGTCAGCAAGTGGCTGGCGGGTGACGAGTACTTGGTGCTGGACGGCCCCCTGCGCAGCACGGCCAGCGCAGCAGACCCGGCCTGGTCCATGCGGGGCGGCAACAGCGGCTACAACGCCCCCGCTGCCTACGGCTACGGCTCCTACGATGATGCACGTGGCTGCAGCGACGGCCAGCATGGCCGCAACACCGCCAGCCCCTGCTTGCACCCAGCGGCAGCTCACACCGCCTCCGCAACAGCCAGCAGCAGCAACAGCAGCAGCAGCAGCGGCAGCAGCGACGCTTTGGTGGTGGCTACGGCAGGAGCAGGAGCATGGACGCTGAGGGCTGCGGCCCTGCCCCTGGGAACGCGGAGCAACAGCGTTGGCAGCAGCAGCGCCACATCCAGCACCTCCTTGACCGCGCTGGCAGCATGGACTGGGAGGGGAGGAGGGCGTCGGTGGCCAGGAGGAGGAGGGCGGCGAGGAGGGAGGGCAGGGCCCCTGGCAGGACGAGGATGGCGGCGAGGCGCAGCACGGCGGCTGGTTGGTGGCGTTGCTGCGCTGCTGGAGGAGCGGCGCCTGGAGGACATGGAGAGCCTGCTGGGGCGCATCCTACTGCACAGGTGGGCGGGGCTGCTGAGGGGCAAGGGAGGGGGCGAGGGGGGCGGCGGGGCAAGTGCGTGTTGGCTCATTGTTTGTGGCTGTGTGGGTAGGTTACCAGGTATGCCTACATGCTACATGCACAAGTGGCTGCATGTGGAGTCTACTTGTGTTTGTTGGGCGTTGTGCAGCCAGCTGTGCAGCGCATGGTGCTTAATTTGGGGGTATTTTTTACAGGCAGCAGGGCATGCAAGATTTGAATGGCATGCAAAGCGTCCAAAAAGTTGGCTGGCATCTATCAAAGTTGGCTCACCTGTTGTGCCTGCATGCACACATCCGCACCTGCTGTTCACGCCTGTGGCTCGCCCACCTGTCGTATGCCTGTCTGCGCCTCCGCTGGCTGTGCCCCACCTCAACCGCCTACCGTCCGCCGTCCGCCTCAGCAGCAGCCCCTCTGATGCCAGCGACTCCTCCGCCGCTGACGCGCTGGTGGCCATGTCCCACAGCTGCATCAGCCAGCAGGAGCAGCACCGCCTGCAGGCGGCCATCAGCTGCGACATGAGCGGCGCCACGAGCTCGCCGCCAGCGCCCACCTCAGCGCTGCGCCGCAGCTCCGGCGTCGCGGCTGCTGCTGCTGCCCCTGGTGTGGCTGGCGGGTGTGGCGTGGGGGGTGGCCAGCCCCAGCAACGCTGTGGGGGTGCAGCAGGGCGAGGCTGGCAGGGGCTCGGCAGTCGAAGTTGAGCAGGAGTGTGCAGGGGCGGAAGCTGCAGGGGATGATGCCATGGAGTGTGAGGCAGCTGCAGAGCAGGAGCGGCAGACACTCGCAGGAGACGAGGATGAGCGGGGTCAGGCACAGCAGCAGCAGGCAGGAGTCGAAGCACTGGATGGTTTTGCGCAGGCATGGGCTAGGGTGCAGGCGTCAGCAGTGGCAGCAGCAGGCGCAGGCAGCAGCAGCAGCAGGCAGGGACCCCAGCAGCCCACAGGCAGCCTGCGATGAGCTGCGCTTTGCCGGCCCAGGGCCTGACGGCTCTGCGGCAGCAGTGTTCTTTGCTTCTGTAGGCCAGCAGCAAATTCGGCACTACCATTCAGCGCCTGGCCAACTTGGTGCGGGCTCTGAAGGTGGATCAGCAGCAGCAGCCAGCAGCAGGAGACGCCTTCTATGGTGGCAGCAGCAGCTACCCAGGTACCCAGGTGCAGCAGCAGCAGCAGCAGCAGCAGCCTGACTTCTTTGGTGAGGAAGGTGGCGATGGCCGCATGTCGGGCACCGAATATGGCAGCGCTGACATGGGAGACAGCGGCTCAAGGACTGCCAGCCCGACCAAAGCAGGTGAGTGTGTGTGCTTGTTGTTGTGCTGCAGCTATTGGGTGCTCAATATTCAATGTTGCAGGTATCACACAGAATGATGCGGCACCACCATACAGCCTTCTGCAGTTTCCAGCTTCATTTCTTCACCACAACCGCCCTTTGTTGCCCGCATCATCGGCGTTGCATCGAAGCGTATGTGTGACGCTGCACTTGTCTGGCTGCCTCCTTGTGCTGCTGGCGCCTGCAGGCCGCAGCGGGGCATATCGTCGGCCCAACCCCAACATTGACGAGGACTACACCGACAAGCCCGCCAAGAACAGGAACCGACCCATCAGTCGCTTTGGGGTGGAGCACAAGCAGCAGCGCGCCGAGCAGGTGGGCAGCAGCACATGCACAGCGGGCATGACAGGTCTGTCGCCTGCTCAGAGCCCTGGTTGTATACGGACCCCAGTAAAAAGAAGTTGGCAACGTAACAGTTATTCTCCACAGCCTTCACGGGACAGCGGGCGCCGGGTTCGTGCGCGCGCAAAATGCAGTTGGGCAATACAACATAGGTGCCTGCTTTTGGAACGCAGCAGGGACAGCAGTCTGTGAGAACAGCAATTTTTGTTCCTGCTCGGGCCGAATATTGAAAATCAAAGAACGGCGATCATTCGGATTTGTTTATAAGCAGCTTCACAGGTCATGGTGATGCTCAGGGGCCGTGCAGACGCTGCACCAGAGGGCCCAAAGCGTTGGAAGAGTTGATTGAGCAAACCACGCGCTGACGCGACCACGTGCTGATTGCAATACGTTTTCTTGGTTTGTGTGCACTTGAAACTAATTTGGTGCCTGCTGTTGTGACTGCAATGAAGAGTCAACGATCATGAGACTGTCACTGCCTACAGCGTTCATACGGAGCGACGAACAACAAAGTGAAGCCAGGAGTGGTAAGTACAGTATATCATAACTGTGGTCATGATATACTGTACTTATCACCCCGGTGAAGCTAAATTTAATATGTACGGGTTGACTCTGCCTGTCGAAGTGAGTGCCATCAACTAGTGCCAACTCTCAAACCTTTGACCACGCCCCTTGACAAGGTAACAGCGTGAGCTCCACCTTTTTCAGTCTCGAGTAAACCAAAACTACAGCATTTGAACCTTTTCTTGTTTATTCCAGGCAGATGGGACCAACCCCTGCCGTGAGGTTTTTTGTAGCAACAGCACTACGCTACCCGTGGGCTTTGAGGCTCGAACATGGTGATGCTCATGTCGGCAGCGTCCTGTCAGGACCACTAATCATGCAGACAGTGCTTTGCTGTGATCAAGCACTGCCCAGGGGCAGCGCACACGTCGTAGGAGTGCACGAAGATGCAGATGCTGGCTCAACACAGGTGCAGCAGTGCTTTAAATAGATCAGCTTTTATCTGCTTACCCCGTTTATTCCGGTCGTCACTATAAGCAACACGTTCTGCCGGCATAAGCATGCAGCGCAGGTACAACACTGTGACAGGTCCCACAATCGCAAGGCATCCTCGAGGCATTGCCTGGCTAGTTCAGCAGCCGCTGCTAGCGACGCTGATGTTGACCTGGCCATGCGTTTGCATGCTATAGTACATGTCAAACATCATACGGCACTGCCGTGACGGCAGCATGCAGGGGAAGCAGTAGTACAAGCTGCAGGCGAGATAACACTGGGGTCCGTCGGAACAGTGGCTGTTTGTGTTGCTGCGCTTATTAACAGTTGTGCTGGCACCTGGTGCGCATGTTACTCCCCGGAAGACAGGGGAGGGCTGCTGTGGCAGGTGCTGCTTGCAGGTTTGCCACACAGCCCACGATCGTCACCGTGCTGCGCTCCTCCCGCCCTGCAGGACCACGGCTCGCCCAACGCCTACCCGCACAGCCCAGCAGCAGCAGCAGCATCGCCAGCAGGGTCGGGTGTCATGCCGCCCAAGAAGGGCTCACCAGCCAGGGCTGCGCGGCGCACGCACCCCGCGAGCCCATCCGCTGCGCCAACTGCGACTGCGACAGCACCTGCCTGTGGCGCGTGACAAGGAGGACCCCAGCCGCACGCTGTGCAACGCCTGCGGCATCTACAAGACCAACAACGGCATCGACAGGCCCACCAACGGCATGTTCCCCTTCTGAAAGAACGGCAAGGAGCGAGTGGTCCGCAGAAGCGTGAGTGGGACAAGCTGGCTGGCCTTGGCGGGTGTGGCGGCAGCTGAGACACAAGGCTGCCAGGGCGTGTGTGCGCTCAGTTGCTCGCCAGTACCACATCAGTACTGCCATGCCTGCACAATGCCTGCTTTGCACTGAGCCACCTGATGGAGCGTTGGACACAAGAGCAAAGCATGAGACAGCTGCTGCTGGTCAGACACAATCATTGAGACCAAGGTTTTGCAAATTGTCTCCAGATAAAATCAAATCAGCCTCCGCCATGAAAGGGAAGGGAATGACCCGTTCTTGACCACTGACTCGCCTCTGCTGGGCTTCACCTGCCACTGTCATGGATTGTGTGTGCGTGCAGGTGGCGCGGCCCATCTTCAAGCCCTACCAGCACCAGGTGCTCAGCGCAGCAGATTTCAAGGCGCAGCGCCAGCAGGACCTGCTCAAGGCAACAGGCAGCAGCACCAGCGGCAGCGGCAGCCACTGCAGCGGTGGCTTTGACGGCCAGGCAGGGCAGCAGCAGCACCAGGCACAGCTGGAGCTGGGCCAGCTGCAGTGTGTTGGTGACGTCCACCCTGGCGCACTGGGCATGCCTGCAGCACCAGGCCTGAGCCCGCCACCACTGTCATCGCCCCTTCTGGGCGGACCGACATGCGCTGATGCAGCGGCAGATGCAGCGGCAGCTTTTCAGCAGTACCTGGCGCCCGGGGATGCGCTGCAGATCACAGGCGCAACGATGGCAGCGCAGCACACAGCAGCAGATGTGGCACAAGAGCTGCTGCTGGGACCAGCTGCATTGACGCCAGCCCACATGGATGGCGGCAGCTTGCCAGACGGCCGTGCAAGCCTAGGCGTTGGCGCATCAGGAGTCAGCAGCTCCACGGCAGCGTTGGCGGCAGCGCAGGCGCCGCGCTGGCTGCCAGACCCGCTCGACATGGCGGACAATATACCGCTGCACACCGCAGCCGCCACAGCAGCAGCAGCAGCGGCGGCAGCAGCGCCAGGCAGTGCCGCCTTGCAGCCGGAGGTGCTGGGCTGGGCGGACGAGATGAGCAGGGAGACCGTGCTGGGGCAGGCGCTGCGCCTGGCGCTGAGCCATGCCGGCCGCATGCAGGAGCCCGTGGTGCTGCCCTCGGGGCACAAGGTCTTCCCAGACGGCCGCGTGGCCATGTACGCGCTGGACAGCGAGCTGGGGCTGACGCTGCCCGAATGCAGCCAGGACCTGGAAGCAACGCCGGCACAGGTGGCCGCAGCCATCTGCGCTGGCCTCGCCAGCAGCAGCAGCAGCATGGCAGCGGTGGGTGGTGCGCTGGGAGGCTGGGGTGGGGCAGATGCGCATGCCAAGGTGTCAGCCAGGGCAGGGGTGGGACATCTCAGGAACATGAAGGATGACGGCAATGCAGCGGCCGCGGGAATGCTGGCGGCTGCGAGCGGTGCAGCATACGATGCATGCGATGCTGCTGCAGCTCAGCAGCTGGCAGCCGAGCCCATGATAGAGCAGCAGCAGTAGAGCCACCTGGTGGCAGCCCAAATGATTGTTCAGATATCAGATTGCTACAATGCAGCACTAGGAACATCCAGCACTTGAACCACACGACTGTCAATGCCCATCAGGCGAGCGAGGTGGCCGCACAGTATAACGTAAGCTGCAGGCATGACCGCACTGACTGCCTGGGCGACTGGCCCTGCAAGTTCACCTCGTGCCATCCTGTCAGCAGCATGAAGCATGTGTGCTTTGCACACCGAGCATTGGAGAGTGGTGCAAACTATTGGTGCAATGCTGGCAGAACAAGTTCCACCATGTGTGGGGTGTTGCTGTCCAGCTTGCAGGCCTGTGAACAACAGTGAGTGTTTCTGTGTGGGTAGCTTGAGGGTGTGTGACTTTTATTGCACTGGAGCTGTTAATCTGTGTGGCGCCGCACAGTTGAGAGTAGGCAGTTGCAGTTGCAGCTTGTGCCACTGCTGTCACCTGTGCAGGTGGCAGCAGTGTTGGGTGTTGGGTCAGTGTGAGGCCCTCGTAGTTTCTTTGCTCACAAGTCAAACCATGAGCAGCAAGTCCACTCCTCTATGTGCTGACAAAGTGACGGTGCTGCCTGGTGAATTAGGTTCAGCTGCATCACATGCACTTACTAGAAGGCATCACCTTCCTGGCAGTCGTTACAACTCTGTTCCTCAGACGGCACATCATGTTGTTATGCTTGCACCTGCATATGCATATGCTGTCAACGTGTGCTTGGTCTGCAACAAGGCTTTCAACCAACCGGCTGCTGCTCGGTGTGCCGGGATTGTGCCATCTGTGTGCTGGCAATTTTTTACATTATCTACGGCTGTGGTGAGGTCGCAAAGGGCTGGGTGTCTGTGTAGAGCACAGCATGCGCTGCAGGCCCTTAGGCCTGCAAGTAGGTTAAGCAGACTGGAGTCGTCTTGCGCAGGTTTCAAGATAGCCACACACTGCACTGGAAGTTCATTGCTCCATGTTTGTCTCATGTACTGTGTGCCTGCACCACTGACACTTGTGTCAGCACAGTACTGTTCTGCCAAATTGCATGCATATGGTGGTATGGGCACGGGGATACTTACGTGTGCTTGAGAGCGAGCTGTGAGCACTTGCGAGTGATGCCGCAGGTGGCCACCACCAGTACTGGCAGCACCTTCGAGGTGCTTGCAAGCCAGTGGCCAGAAACTGTTGTTGCAAGGGTGGCTCAGCTGCTCACTGTGTGAAACTGCTGGTGCCGGCCGCATCAAGTGCGCCTTGCATGTGACAGACGGGCCGACTGCAGTAACTTAACTTACAGGCGCATGCTGGACATATGCTAGTTGCTGCTTCAGTGCCAGTTTAGAGATGCCTGGTTTGTCTCCACTCGTCAAGGATAAAGACAACACGTCACTGCACTAGTGCAGAGTACTCTGCTGCGACCAACCACCAACCAAGCAACGGTACCGTACCGTGCTCGCGCAACTGGCAGTTAACTCGTGCCACAAGCGAAGCTGCCATGCCTGCAATGTGTACCGTTGTCTTATATAATCTATGCAAAGCCATCATCCGTTGTCACTCACTGCACCAACGCCGCGGTGCGGCACAGGTCCTATCAATCACAGAAGCACCGGCTCAGCTAGGTGGGCTCAGCTAGCTGCATCAACGACCAGCGCCAACATCATCATATTACCCATTCAAGCCAAGGACCAGCGCCATGTTACACTGTGGTAAGCACTATGTCGACAACCTTGAGGGTTATATGAGGTCGTAGCTAGGCAGCTTGTTGACCTCTCCCCAGCCATAGCCAATGCAACTCCAGCACCACAATGTGGCAGTCACATTTTCACATTTGGAAGTTACATGAGTAACTTCGCCCGTTTGTGGTGCCAATGGCAGGCTCATTGGGCAAAAAGCAAAAACCAAAGCAAGCCAGAAATGAGAAAGTCAGCAGCATGCAGGGCCCCGACAATCTAGGTGGTCAGGACCTATGTGTGTACAGCCTGTGCTGAGCTGCCCTGAGTTATGCTGTCATTGACGGTGACTTCACCGTGGAAGCTATGCAGCAGAAGTTGCCAAGGTATTGCTCGACTATCAAAAACACCCACCAACCCTTTAAAAATGCCAAAGATTTTCCAACGTCGGAAAGTACCAACGTCGAAAGTGAAATCAGAGATAACTGATGGTAAGACATGAACGTAAGCGATGTAAATGAGGCACTGACACCTGATCAAAGCACGCTGGGAATGGCTGCCCAAATCATGCTGCCTTCGTGAGAACAGCTGTTATGGAGCCTGCGGAGAGCGCAAGCATGGCCTGCACCAGTGACAGTCTGGTGCGCCAAGGTTAGGCAAAGATGGCTCACATGCTGACCCAGTGCCACTTGCATTGAATTTGTTTCACGCCGGGCTGCAGTCATCATGCATGACCAAACACAGACCAAAGCATGATGCAGCTGCGGTCAAACAGCAGGCCCAGGCCGCCAGGGCACCACACCAACAGCTGTACCTACCAAGATACATGCAAGCGTACATGCGACGTAGCATCATAAACAGCTTGCAGCATGCTACACTGCTCGGGTATGCTCTGCGCTGCTTTCAGCTCGTAGGGTGTGTGCACAACTAGGGAATGGCCCACCATCTGGCCAGCTGCAGGAGCCTGTGTGTAGCATCACAGCCCCATCCCCAGGCCAGCAGGTGCATGCGCCCGCAGCTCCCCTGCACCCTGCATACTCTCCATGCCTCCTGCGAGGCACCAGCCTGCACCACACTCTGCGCATGTACCACCGTGCCGCCAGACAGCCCCTGCAGCTGCTTCAGCCCCCTGCCTGGGCCAATGGCACAGTGGCCATGCGCACCGCACTGTGGCATAGCTGGTTCTGCAGGGGTTTGGGCATTGGGGGAGGCAGACAAAGCAGCGGAGAGCATCTCCATGTAGGAGCCCTGCACCGGCTGCGGTGTAGCTGCGGCGGTGCCTGCCGCGGCACCCTCTGCTGTGTTCGCAAACACACCTGGCAGGGGAGCTGGCGGGTCACCCCAGCAGGGCTGAGCAGCATCGCACCAGCTGCCCATTGCTCCTGCCCCTAGATGAGGCTGCAGCGGCTGCATGCTGCCCATGCTGGGCAGCCCACCATAATGCTGTGCTGCCAGCTGTGGCTGATGCTGAGGATGATGCCGCTGCTGCTGACCTGCGCTGGCTGCTGCAGTGCCTCCAGTCCAGCAGGGAAATCGCTGCTGCTGCGCAGCTCAGCTGGCCAGTAACACAGAGGGGCCACACCAACTGCTGCTGAATGTTCTTTGGCAGGATCTGACAGGTCAGCCATGGGCAGCCAGCTGCCAGACGTTGGGGAGCTGCTGCTCTGGTGCAGGGTACGGCGCTATGCGGGCACTGGGCTTCTGCAGGAATGTTTTAGCAGGCGCAGCAAACAGTCAAGTGCAGCAGCGTCAGCTTGCAAGGGCGGCAGATGTTCATGTGAAACACTAGCACAGGTTGGACTGCAGCGCCACTCCGCGGCTGTGCAGTTTATGCCGCTACACTGCCAGTGTACAGCTGGTGTGTTGACTCGCACAGCCATGTCACACTGCTTCTGGATCCTCTTGACATCAAGGCTATCCACCAACTCGCTTTATTGTTCAGGTACTCACCTGCTTGCGCTGTATGCGATGGCTCAGTCCTTCAGCCTCGTCAGACTTGTCACCCTGTGACAACAAGGGCAGGGGAAGCAGCATACAGGTCAGGTTTAGTGCAGATGCAGGGAGCGGCAGTGCATACCCTGCAAGCAGCCAGCTTGCAGAGCCAGACAATGTCAGTGAACCACCCAAGACCCGTATTGCATGTACGCACAGTCCGAACAGCTGACACATGCGCCCACACCATGCACTGTGCTGTCCTAGAGTTGTGCAGCCAAGCCAACCCACCTTGTTATGCTTGTAGCGCTCCTCCTCTGCCCCAAAGCGGCTGATGCCTGCACGGCTGCGCCCTCTGCCGTTTGCCTGCTGCGCCTGCAGGTCAACCCAGCCAGCTGGCCCAGGAGTTGAGGGCGGCTGCTGGGCTGTGTGCATGAGCTGGCCACCTGCCTCTGGCAATGTTGTGCCTGTCTCTGGTGCTGTGTGCTGCATGCAACCAGCAGGGCCAGCCCTGGCCAGGGTGGTGCCAGCAGCACCCGGCTGCTCGCCCATGGTCTGGTCAAACAGCTGCTGCAGGTAGTCTGGAGTGGGGCTTGCGCAGCGCGAGCTGCTGTCACCTAGCACACTTGCAGGAAAGCCAACAAGGCTGTGCAGCTCAGTCGCATGACAGCCGGCACTGCAGCCTTGCAAGTCTGCAGCCGCCATGCTACCTGGATCTGATGCTGCCTGCGCTGCTGCAGCTGCTGCTGCCAGTGACACCCCTGCTGCTGAGAGAGCTGCCACCAGTGCTGCTGCTGCTGGGTCTAGAGCTTGCGTTGGGCCAACAACAACAGCATGCCGCCTGTTGCCGGCACACTCATGATGTACCGCAAAGGCCTTGTGTAGCAAGGCAGGCATGCTGTGGTCTGGTTGCAGCTGCTGGCACATCCAAGTTTCATCAGGCAGCGCTGAGGCAAGGTGCTGCTGCTGGCTGGCGTGACCGCCGCACAGCTGCTGCATCTGAGCTAGCTGCGCAAGTTGCTGCTGCAGCTGCTGCAGGGGATCTGCAGCAGTGCTGGGGGCACCACTTTGCCCATGGTCTGAAGGTCTGCGGCTGGCGGCATCTGGCGCAGCCAGGGCAGCTGCGGAGGCCGGCTTGCTGACATCAGCATCAGCTGCCGGCTTGTCAGGCCTGCTGGGTGACGCGTGCTGGCCCCGCTGCGGTGGAGGCCCTGCTGCTGCTGATTGTTCGCTGCAAGCGGGACCTTTGCCAGCTGCTGCAGCACGCTCCTCTGCTTCTGCGATGACCGACGCTGGTGTGGTCTTAGGTGCAGGCTTGGGCACCGCCATCAAGCCAATGGTGGCCATCACATCCGAGTTGGAGGCACTGCGGGGTGGGGCAGAGCAGGCAGGAGCAGCAATGGTCAAGGGTGACACTCCAACAGAAAGCTGCTTGATCTGCACATGTGACCAGCAGGTGCTGAACACCGCCTGGTCGCACATATTGAGCTTCCTGCACCCGCTCATTTCTCAAGTCATCCGACTGCAATTCCTGTTCATGCATGCATGACTTGGGTGCAGTCATTAGCAGTCATTCAGCTGCACTTGCCTGGCTGCTGCCCCTGGCTCACCTCTTCTTTGGCTTGTTGAGGATGCGTGACAGCAGGGTCTCCAGTGCTGCCCCGTCTTTGGGAGCCTTCCTGCTGCGCTGCCTGCTGCCTGCTGTGTCCCCCTCCTCCTCCCAGCCGCCAGAAGACCAGCCGCTGTGCGTGCCCTGCTCTGCGCTGGCAGCAAGGTGCGGCTGCTGCTTGGCCTTGCTGTGGTTAGCCGGCCGCTTGCGCCTGCCGCCGCTGCTGCCGCTGGCTGCTGCAGCCATCTCGTTGTCAAGCAGCAGGTAGTCGCGTGACAGGGCCAGCAGCTTGCTGGCCTGCAGATGAGTCCAGCACGGTGGAAGGCAGCAGGAAGCCCAGCAGGCAGGTAGGGGTAGAAGGTGCAGCTGCGCTGCTAGCAGGATGGTTGCTATGCTGCAAATGTTCATGTAGCCAGCATGCATATGACAATGGCACCCTTCTTAATCAGGCTTGCCATCTGGCAGCAGTACTGGCCAACATGCCACTACAGCTGCCATGCTGCAGGTGGCTCTCCTTGCAAGAGACAGGGCGAACAAAATTGATGCATTGTGTTAACGCGTTATCCTTGCAGGAATCATTAGTGGCAGACAATCTTGGCAAGGTGCTTGTTGCTGTACACGCCACATGTGTGTACAACAATCTCCTGTACGGGCCGAGAAGGCAGTCCAGAGATATCATACCAGGCGCAGATATGCTCTTGGTTCAGCGCGCACACCTTTTTGCGGCGTGCCGTGCGCCTCTTGTGTCCGCCCTCGTAGTCGCTGCCATCCTCAACATCGCTGCAGCCTGTCATCAAGGAGTCACCCCTGCTGCCTGTGCGTGCTGCCGCCATGCCGGCACTAAGTGTGCCTGCAGGCTTGATTGGCCCGCCAGAAAATCCAGGCAGCGTAGCAAGCTTGGGTGTGCCCCTGGGGCCAAACGCAGCTGCACGTAGCAGCAGCTGTTCTGGCCTATGCTCCCCATGGTGCTTGTGGTAGTAGAGGCCGCACGCGTTGCAGAAGGTTAAGCCTGCTGTGCCTTTGCGCCACAGGGTTGTGGTGGTGCAAGCGCAGTTGGCGCACATCTGTGAGGGAGGCAGAAAAGCAAGTGGCTTTGATTTGCAATGTACTTGCTGGAAGACATTCTGCAGATATGCTGAAACAATTCAGTTCAGGTGGTAGTCAGCTGTCCTGCAAGCGCGTGAGTAAAGACAAGATGCCAGCAGCTGTACACATCTGGTTGATGTCACAGCTCGCTCCATGTCAGACAACGAGCACCCAGCACAGCAACCTGCACCCACATATCGCTTGCTCCTGGGAGGCATGCCAAAGCGTACAGCCAGCAGCTCGCCTGCAGCAGCATCGCTGCCACTCAACACACCAACGCGCAGTTCCTGCAAGCAGCTGCTAGGCACTGGCCATGCCGCACATGCCAGCAGTGCCAGCACTGCTAGTGGGCTGCCGCAGGGCCCTGTTGGTGCACAGCCAGTAGCTGCTTGTACTGCTGCAATCACATCAGGTGGCGGATGAACCGTGCTGCTGCATAATTGCTGGGATCTTGTTGGTGACTCATGTCCTGCTGCTGCTCCTCAAGCGTCCAGCCCGCTTTGGCCAGGGTAGGCCACAGCATGGACTGGAACACACCCAGATGCTGAGGCGTGCATGGGTCCTCGTGGAAGGCAAAGTAGTGGAGACACTGCCAGTCTGACTGCAGCACCAGCTGTGCCTGCCCAGCAACCCCAGTGCAGGCAGCATTGCACAGCAGCAGCATATGTGAGGCAAAGCGCTGAACCATGTTTCTGTTAGCAGCTGGTGCATGCTCAGCATGCCTTGACACAGGCGCATGCACCCATCACTAGCGCAAGTCAAACACATCCCTGCACAGCAGTGCAGCATTCAATCACCCCACAATGAAGACAGCAGCATAGCTGATTACACATGCAGAGGACCGCTGCAGGGGCTCACCGGCTCCACGCCACATGCCGCCAGTGAAACAAAGGTGTGTGTGGTGAAGGGCTGCACCCCCACAGCGCCAGCAGCTCGGCAATGAGGTCAGGCAGCAGCAGCTGCTGCTCATCATACTGCTTGAACTTGTGCGCGTTGAATTGTGGCCAGCCATGTTCTGCAGGTTGCCAGGGTTCACATGTGGTGTGTGTGGGTAGGCAGGCGCGACAACACAAGGCACACGCTGTGAGGTCACCATCACACTTGTGCTGAGAGGTGTGACACAGTCCGCAGACAGATTTAAACCTGTGATCTGTGGACAAGGTGGAGCACGAGAGTCTGAAGCAGCTCCCTGCCAGGAACCATGCCCCACAAAAGCAGTACAGCAACTGCGACTTGCCATGCTGCGCCCGCACCTGTCGCCATGTTGTGCAGTAGCCTGGTGCGCATCACGCCCGTCACCACAGCGCCTGGCTGGAACCCCAGCGCCTCCAGTGCATGAACGTGGGCATGCGCTTTAGTGAATGTGTACTTATAGGCATGAAACTGCTGGACCTCCTGCACCTGCAGCAGCAGCAACCACAGAAAGCACAGTTGTGGCAGGCACAGGGGGTGGGGCAAGGCATGTCGCCTGTGCACTGTCCTGCGAGCCAGCCTGACCACTGCCTGGCAGTCAGCATCATGTTTTCTTACCGTCCTCCCTGGCAGCATAAGTTGGCTGACTGTGGCAAAGTCTTGTCTGAAGAGCAGGATGCCAAGCAGGAATTGGCGTTGCTCCAGTTCATCCCAAGAATGTCTGCTGCATCAGCGGAAGGAGTGTCTGCTTGTGCTGCTGTCTGCTCCATCATACTCCACTGTGGGGTACCTCCAGCTGCTAACTGCGTAATGTTATATGGTATCGACTTCGGTCCTCGTGAGATACTGCATGCCTGGTGAGGCTGTTTGGGCAAGCCGTACCAAAGCAAAGCATGTGCACACAGATCGCCAGCTGCCAGACCAGCAAAGCACCTTACAAGCAACACACGTAGCGTTCAAGACCCAACTGAAGGGGCATACGTCGCGTTAGTGGGGATGCCGACGCTATATAGATTGATGCGAGTCAAACTTGAGATATTCGGTCATACTCATTCGAGTCATGCCCATCACGTTCTTCAGTTTAATCAGTGTATCATTAATCAAATTCATTCACCCGGACAACATCAGTGACAATAACAGAACCCTGGTAATTTTAGGGTTTCAAACCCTGGCGAACTCGCCAGCACATCGTTTGAAACACCACCCAATGCTCAAGCAAGCATGACCATACCTGCAAGCTGCAGAGACAGCTGAGATGTAGCACATGCCCTGCACTGTATGCCTGCGCATGCGGCTCCTCTTGGGCTGATGTGCTCTGCAGGGGCCAAAGGGTGTTCTGCTGCACAGCTGCATGCCTGCGGAGGCAGTCATTACTTCTGCATTTTTGATTGATTAATTTTCATTCATCAAGGAGATTGATCGTTCTGCACAGCAGGCAGTACAGGACGAAATGACAGGCGCTTACAAAAATTTTCAGGCATGACGTTACCCCCGCAGTTCATGTAGCACTGCTGACAGGCAGGGCTAGCCAGCACGGCATTGCAACGTTTTGCACTTGGAGAAGACATGAGCTCCTTGCACCGGATGAAGCAAAATTGCCTACACTACACGAGCAGGAGGATACTAGCAAAGTTGCGTGTGGTTACACAGACGTGCTACCACAACCTGCCTCAATGTGAGCAGCAGCCACCTGCCAATCATCAGCCATGCTGTTCTGTCGGGCTGCTGCATGCCTCTCTGCAGTAATGCTGTTCTTGCTGGGCCAGCTGCTGCTGATGTTTGACTGAAGCTACTGTATGCTAGCTGTGCCTGTGCGTCACAGTCAGAGCTGCAGCCCGGTTGCAGCCTGAGGGCTGTGCACACCTATTGCCGCCACACGCTGAGCAATTTGCCTGCATATAGCAGCACCAGCAGCAAAGCAAGAAGTCAATAATAGCTGTGCAATGTTGACAACACACTGGTGTGTTGACTAAATCTTCCTGCAAGCAGGCTGTCCTGCAAACATACTGCCCTGCAACCTCATGCATCTGCAGTGCAGGAAAGCCTGCTTGCAGGAAGATTAGTCCACACCAGCCCACCATTAATAATATTTGGCTTCTTAAGCAGGTGTAAGGGTGGAATGTATGGTGCATTGAAATTGAGGAATGGGCATTGGGCAGCAGGCGGCCGCCTCTGCCATACTGCACAGCCTCAGAGTCAAATGCTTTTACTAATAGGCTAGAGCATGTCAACAGCTGACAGTCAGTCAACTAGTACTGCTTGACTCGAGCTTTGGGCAAAATGCAGGGTGCTGGTGCTTACCAAGCCGCAGAGGTTGACATCCTGCCCACACTCATCACCCAGTGTGAGTCTGTCCTCATAATGGAAGTTAGTAGTGGTGTCCTCAACTGGAAGCTGATTCATCATCATCATCATCATCATCATCATCATCATCATCATCATCATCATCATCATCATCATCATCATCATCATCATCCATCATCGTCATCCATCCATCGTCATCGTCATCATCCATCGTCATCATCATCATCATCATCATCATCATCATCATCATCATCATCATCATCATCATCATCATCATCATATCATCCATCATCATCAAGCCATAGCAACACTGGAAGCTGATTAACAGGCCACGCAGAATGCAGTGTGTGCATGTGGTAGAGGGTCAAGCACTAGCATGCCCTTTTGCACTGCATTGGTAAGATAGACAAAGTATGTTGCTTGCCAGCGCAGGAGCATTGTGTGCACAGGAGGCCTCCTGTGCTTGCAACGCCAGCGGGATTGCTCAACTGCAAAAGTGTGCAGACCGTCACTGCGGTACAACATGCAGCATCATTGAGCGCACAATAACTGGTCATGGCTGTGATTGTCGTCAGGCGCAAACCAAAGCCATTAGGCACCCATATGAATTAATTGGCAACAGCCCTGCATGGCAGCAGCCAGGCCGGCAGTTAGCAATAGAACAGGGCCAGGTGGTCAAAACAGCACTGCTGTTCCATGCTCTGACACGGCATTGTAAGCAAAGCTGCAGTAAGACACACAACAGCTGGTGTGATTGCAACTGGCGCTTCATAGCATGGTATGTGAGCCAAGACAGCAACTGTCCTGCAAGCCACTGGCATATAGTATGGCATGATGTGCACCTAAGCTGCTTGCATGTCAGCGCTGCCCACTCACTACACCCAGAGTGATGCATTGACCAGGTTGGCAATGCATGTGGGCAGGTGGGTGGAGCTGCTGTCCTTTCTATGCACCACTCCCCACCGGCTGCTCAGAGGTGCAACTTAGTAGGCGATGGTGACGGCACTGCAGGTGAAGCCCCTGGGGTAGCATCGCAGGCACACATGGCTGAGACAGGCAAGGCTGTCTTGCTGCTGCTTGGCACCCTTGACAGTGCAAGAATGCTGCTGCTGCTGCTGCTGCTGCTGCTGCTGTTGACAAAACAATGGCTGCTGCCAGGCAACGGCCACCAGGGAGGCCTGGTTATGGTGCCGTGGCTGCTGATGAAGTTTGGCTGCCAGCACTGCTGCTTCTGGCGCTGCTCACCATAGCAGTTTGCCCTGCGCTGCACAGCAGACGAAGCGGGTTGTCACCGCCAGCAGCAGCACCACTACGGAGCCAGCACACACAGCGAGAGCATCAGCAGGTCTTGAAACTGCACATGTACACTGCACAACAGCCACCCTGATGTCAGTGTCACACTTTTTTGGGGCGCGCTGCTGCTGCTGGAATTGCATGTTGGTGTGAAGAGTACGAAGCCCACTTTCAGCTGCCAGACTGGCAGTGGTAGTGACACTGCTGCTGCAGCATGCCAGCTTGTCAGCACATGGTGCCCTGACTGTAGTGCATGACACAGTTCCAACCTCCTCTCAAGCTCTTGCTGGGCTTCAAAGCAACCAATGAGCAGGACGCACCATGCTGGGTTAGGCAGCATCTACAGCGCCACTGCTTGCCTTCCTGCTCGCCAGGCCGTGGCATGTGGCGACGGTGTATAGCGCTCCACGAAGCCTGTGATGTTGGGCAGGAGCATATTGTAGTCAGACGCTGCCAGACCATACGCATTCCAGCAGGCTGTGCCCTTGAAGGTGACTGCACAGGGCATGGGGTTAGGTTCCTGCAAAGCATGCAGGGCAGCATGCATGGGAGCAAGCGGCAACAGGCACAAGCCAGCACGTGTACGATCATGGCTGCATGGTGCTCTGCAAAGCTTCCAGGTTGCGACCTGCAATTGCCTGAGCTCCAAACAGAATCCAGGTTGCCTGAGCTCCAAACGATGGCAGTGACCTTGTGAGTTACGGAGCTTGCGTGCTGTCAAGTGCAGGAGGCATCACGAGCCGCACTTGCCGGTGTCCGGCTGACAGCGCTGGCCGTACTGCTAGCGCTGGTGCTCCCCAAGGGGATTGTGCCTGCCTGGCTGCTCTGGCAGCGCTCGAGGGCGAGCAGTACATTATCAGCCCGATGATGCCGCCAAGTATTGGTACTTCTGTGCTTAAGAACACTAGATAGACCATGCTGGCAGAGTTTGGGTGGTTAACGTTAGCAGTACAGATTTGAAGTCAGCTGCAGCGGCTGCTCGGCAGTGCAGCCAGCACCACAAGAGAAGGTGAAAGGAGTGGAAACCTTTTACTGCGATGGCAGATCTGCATGGCAAACATTTTCTGCATCAAGTTCATCACAGCTTTTGACTGGTGTTCAACTTCCAAATGACAACCCCTTTCGGAAGCCCTTATTGGAGCCGTGCATAAGCAGTCACTGGTTGATCTTTGCGTGATATGCTGCAGGAGATGCGCCACGCAATTTGGCTCATGTTCTGGGAGTGACACGCAGGCAATACTCCTCTCACAGTGTTGCCCATAACCTCACTCGTGGTACTCTTACTCCCATCGTATCCATCAACGGAACATCTCATTCGTTTATTATCGTCACTCTTGCTTGATCATAACAGCTCGTGGATGATGGCGGGCTGCATCAGGCTGTGCAACAAGTAATCAGTCAGTTGCTTACTGCAGCAGCAGCAGCAGCAGCAGCAGCAGCAGCAGCACTGCCAGGAGGAGCAGAGCATGGACCAGCAGGTGGTGTCAGCACACGAATACCTGCGCCAACAGGGCCAGTCATTCGTAGTGCTGCACCCAACTGAGCACCTGCTCTATCTTGGCTTGGGCTCCGAGGACACCCCGCGGGTGGTGCCGCACTGCATTGCTGAGCACACAGCAACAGCAGCAGCAGCGCAGGATGCCGCAGGTTCAGGCGACAGCAGCTGGTGCGTCTGGGACCCTGATGAGCTGGCATATGAGGCGCTGGCTGAGGTGAGGGAAGCTGACAGCCAGCGCCCCGGTGCGAGGAGCAGCACACATGCAGGGATGATGTGCTTGTGGCTCCTGCTGCATTGCTGTGAAGCTGCAGTCCCATAATGCGGCATGCTTCCACAGCGCTGCCCGTTGCATCCAAGGTTGTACGAGCGGGACACGAACGAATGTGTATCAAAGATCGATAATCTCGTCCGGCGCCCAATGTGTGTGTTGCCATGTGCCGCACACAGGTGCACAGGACGCTGCATTTGCAAGTGCCACCGCGGCCACCCAGCCTTGACAAGCAGCAGCAAGCACAGCAGCGACGACAATCCCTGGATTCAGCAGGCAAGGGCAGCCAGCCGCTGAGCCCCACTGCTGGTGGTGCTGCGAGCGCTGACCAGCAGCAGGTGCCAGATGACTTGTTCCCTGCGGCCAAGGCTGGCACGGTCAGCAGCAGGCAGATACCCGAGGGCTCCGATGGCTTTGCGTGGGCCAGGACTCGCAGAGGGCCCCGCACGTCACATGCAGGCCAGCAGCAGCAGCAGCAGCAGGCGTCGCCAGCATTTGTGCCGCATCTTGCAGGCACCCAGGTGAGATGAGGTCCGGCTGCACCGGCTTGGCTGTGCCTGCTCCCCACCCCGGCCACGCTGGTGAGCAGCGTGTGCTGGTTGGGGCGAGGCACGCACCCTTGGGGCACGCCACGACCTTGCAACATGGCATGTCAAGCTGCGGGAGCATTGCCAGCAGTCGTACGCAAGTGGTTGTGAAGGCAGGGGGGTGTTGCCTGGCTGGCAGCACTGTGTGTGGGGTTGGTCGACCCCTTGCCGTGCCTGTTGCTGCTGCAGGTTGCCGCTCTGTGGCCCGGTGACCCCTACAGGGCCCACTGGCTGATGACTGCAGACGGCCACATAGCGGGCCTGGACACGACCCCGGAGCGGCTCATACTGGAGAGGTGGGCGCCCGGGCGGTCAGGCGGGGGCGGGGTGGGCAGGCCCCATGCTGCCCAGTGCACGCACCAGGCCCAGCAGCAGCCAGGACCTGCTGTCTGAGCAACATGCAGCGTGCTGCTGCACAACGTCAAGCCGTGCACCGCCCAGCTTGCGACTGCTGCCGCTCAGGTTTGTGCCGGCCGCCGCGGCGCCCGCTGGCTGTTCCTGGTGCTGCTGCCGGCAGGTTTGAGGCTGTGTGGCGCTGGGCGCTGTGTGTGGAGCTGGGCCTGTCGCCGGAGCAGCTGTCGCGCCTGTCAGCAGTGCTGCTGGTGCACCAAGACATGACAGCAGTAGAGGTGAACAGCGGCTGCTGGACAGCAGCCTGGCAGGCCGTGCCTTGCCGCCGACAGCTGGTGCATGCATGGGCGGGCACTAGGCCCAGGCTTGCAATGTGACTCCTGCGCGCTACTGCCACTCCTCGAAGGTCGCTGGCAGCCAATCAGCTTCAATGAAGTACACCACATTGCCTGTCCATCTGTCCAGCCAGATTTGGCACAACAGTACCGCATGTTAGATATGGTAGAAAAAGTCTAGTCCTGCTCCCCTGTGTGCCCACTGCCTGCGCGGCTGCTTCCGCCCAGGTGCGCCTGCTGGCTGGCGTGCTGCTGGAGCGGCTGGGGTGCGCCAGCCTGGTGGTGCACCTGGCGCCAGTGGCAGCAGCACTGGGCAACGGCTCAACCTCGGCAGTCGTGGTAGACATGGGCAGCAGCGGCACCAGCATCTGCTGTGTGGACGACGCAGTGGTGCTGCCGCCGGTCAGCAGCAGGGTGACGCTGCAGCTGGGGCTGACGCGCATTGCCGCTGCGCTGGTGGGCTGGATGGGCTGCTACGGGCACTGGCCGGTGCAGCTGCAGCAGGCAGCTGGCGGGCCCAGCCTGGATTGCGTGGTGCAGCCGCAGCAGGCTGCGGATGGGCAAGCTGGAAGCAGCAGCAGCAGCGGCGGCAGTGTTGGTGCTGTTGATGTGTACTGCTGCTTATGCTGGAGGAGCTGGTGATGCAGCAGTGCTACTTTCCAAAGGTGGGGCCGGGATGAGGCGCAGCAGCTCACGGCAGTGCGGTGCAGAGCCGGCCAGCACTTGCGGGTCTGTTACACAGAGCTACATGCGCAGCCGCCAACACCTGCTTCAGTGCCTTGGACAACCCAACGCTGTGGCCCTATTTGCTGGGAGGCTTATGGCCGAAACTTGCCAGCTGTTGTGCAAGCGCAGCCCGAGGCCTGCAGGGGCCACATGCGTGTGTGCTGGCCGGGTCTGGGGACGGATGCGGCGGCTTACGCATGTAAGGCACTCACTTGCATGCATGCAGTGCTGAGCCCCTATACAGATACACGCACGCACGCGCACGCACGCTGCCTGCGCTGCAGGAGACGCTGACGCTGGGCCTGGTGGGCAGGGCCATGCTGGAGGAGGCCGCGCCCGCCCCGCTGCCGCTGCGCGCGCCAGGCCAGCCCACCAGCAACTTCGCCGTCGCGCTCGGCAGCTGGGCCGCCGTGGCGTCCATGCTGTGCTTCTACCCCGCACTGGCGCCCAGCCCGCAGCAGCTGGTGTGGCAGGACAGCGGCAGCAGCGCACGGCGCAGCAGCAGCAGTGCTGCTGGCGGTGCCCAGCCAAGCAAGCAGCAGGGAAGGGGGCTGGTGCTGAGGCGGCGGCTGCCGAGGTGCAGCGGGGCCTGCAGTACCGGCACCACCACGCCTGCGTGCATGACATGCCTGCCGCCGAGTCAATGTACCTGCAGGGCCAGCTCAAGCGCGCCTGGAGGCCGGCGACAGCTCAGCGCCCCCGGTGGGCATGTACCTGCCACCGCTGGACATGCCCGCGCCAGCAGGCGAGGACGCAGCAGCAGCAGCAGCAGCAGCAGGCACGCCAGGTCCGCAGGCTGGGCAGCAGCAGGGGCAGCAGTCCATGCAGTGGCCCAACTCTTCTGCCGGTGCAGCAGCAGACAGCAGCAGGACCACCGATGGTGGCAGCAGCATGTCCCTGGATGAGGTGAGCTGGGGAGAAGCTTGACTCCGCTGTGCATGCGTGCATGCCCGCCGTTGCAGCTTATAACGCAAGGCCACAGCCACCTACAGCCATTCTGCTGTCGGGCCAACACTGTTCTTGCTGCTGCTGCTGCTTCACACATGCTGCTGTTGCCTTAGGCTGTATACCACAGCATCATGGCAGCTGCTGCAGGCAGGCCTGACCTGTGTGACAGGCTGGCCAATGGGCTGCTGCTGACGGGGCCTGCCGCTGGCCTGCGGGGGCTGGGCAGATGCTGGAGCGCCGCCTCATGACGCGCTTCGCTGCAGGGGGGAGGCAGCAGGTGCGCACAGCCCCGGCCCGCCAGCCCAGCTCCCAGCGTGCCAGCCGCGGACCTTGCTCAAACAGAGGGCGCGCGATTGCGTATCACGCATGGATGCATGGATGCATAACTGCAGAAAAGTACTGGCCAGCGCTGCACGTGTGTCTGTGGCGGCATGCTTGGGCCTGGGCACACCCTGTGGCGTGCGTGTGCCACAGGGGTTGCAGCTCAGCTCCTCACTAGCACTAACAGCTGCATTGTTTGCAGCTTGCTTGTCAGCGTCAAGGCTCCTCCTCAGGCACTCATGCAGACATGCAACGTCTCGCAGGTGGTCAACGTGCTGGAGCACAGAGCACACCCCTCGCACATCGCATGGAAGGGCGGCGCACTGCTGGCTGCATTGGACGCCACGCGGGACAACTGGATGCCTCGCCACCAGTGGGTGGGGGGAGGCATGCTGCTGCCACCGCCAGCAATTCAGGCAGCAGCAACGCAGGCAGGGGTGCCTGCAGCGCTGCAGCAGCAGGTGGGGCCTGGTGCAGGCGCCACGCTATCTACTGCAGCTGCTGGGCGCCATGCCAAGCTGTTCTACTACTGTAAGGCAGAGAGTGGTTATTAGGTTGCTGCACCTAATACCACAGCAGCACCATAAGTTGGCGTTTGGTGGCAGCTTGGGAGGCTCAAGCCCAGGCTGGGGTAGCACCAGCATCACTCGACAATGTTTTGCTTTGTTGCTTGCAGTCAGGCCAACCCAAAACACTTCTGATTAATCTGCATTTGCTGTCACGAGGCTTTGTAGCGTGCATCCTTGGTGCTGTCGATGGTTGCTTGAGGTCCACAGATGCTTGTTATGCTGACGCACGCATCATGTAACAACTGCCTACATGAGGTGCTGTGCCAGCGCCAAAGCTTAAGGTGCCACACACAACTGGATAGCAAGTTAAGTTCGCCTTGTCTAGTAGGATATCGTCGTTTCGTGGAGCAGGGTGCTCACTCGTGTGCATCCACCCTGTGTGCTAAGCAGCTTCTGTTGTTTCCACAAGACACCAAGAGTGTTTTTCTTTTAATCTGAATCCACTGGTTGTTTCTATCAAGCGACCTGCTCTCTGTGTTGCTTGCTCGGAAGTTCGTCAATCTTCTTTGCTCATTCTGGTTTGGGTTGGCCTACGATCAGCAGCCCGGCACGCCGCGAGTAAGAAACTTACAGCGATCCAAGAGCTTCTCAGCTGAGCAGCGGTGGCAGCATGCTCCCTCGGTTCAATGGCTCCTCCTCAGTGCAGCAGCGCCTGTCCACCAACTTTGCCCGCCAGGCCCGCATTTCCGGTGAGCTTCAGCTGCATGTATGATGCTGTAGCAGCTGTGTTATCAAGTGCGACCTGTGTCTGCTGCCATGCTCAACCGTCACCTGTTAGCCAGGTGGCAGGGTAGGAACAGCTGGCAGCACGGGCCTCGGCTGATGATGCATCCCAAATGTTGCACTGCAGGCCACAATCAGAGCAGCAAACGAGGCGTAGCTACAGTCGCCGTATCAAGATCCCAAGCACTTGTTGCATCGTGCCGTTTGGTGCTGCGCCCCACTGGTGAGCAGCGCGCAACAGCAAGGGCAGCAGGACAATGGTGTGGCCTGCTTGATGGGTAGTTGGCACTGCGGCAATGTTCGCTGAGTGCCTCAACAGTTGTGTAGAGCATGTGGTGGGTTTGCAGCATCAACCCGAGTCATCTGTTGGGTGCGCATCTGCCTGCATCTTCCTGCACTGGCTGTCTGCTAACGAAAGTGTGCTGTGTCTGCTCATTGTTCAGAACCTGCAGCAGCAGCTGCACGCGTTGTGCGCGCCCTGCCGCACGCCTTCATGCAGCGCCACTGACCATGTGTCCCTGTCCCGTGCTGCCAATGGTCCTGCAGGCAACGGCAGCTTCGACCACATTGGGGATAAGGTGCCACTGCCTCAAGCTATCCCGCTCAAGGAGGGCGTGTTTGAGGTGGGGCGTGCCAGCCCAGCGGACATCCAGATCCCCATACCCACCGTTTCCAGCAGGCACGCGCTGCTCAGGGTCGGTGAGTGGCCGAGCTGATGGCGGTCACGGGGGGAGGGATGGGGCAACCGGCGGAGCGGGTTGTGGTTGTGGTGGTTGTTGTTGTTGTTGTTGTTGTTGTTGGGGTGCTGTGCCGGTGCAGGGCAGGGTATGCGCTGTAGGGGCTTGAGAATGGCATCAGGAGGCTGCTGGGCTGGTTGTTGTTGTTGGGCTGCTGTGCGCTGCAGGGGCTTGAGAGTGGCATGGGAAGGCAGCTGTGGCGGTTTGCGCTGGCACAGCGTCGCATATGTGTTGTTTTTGCGCAGCAGGCTGCTGGGTGTCAAGAGCTGACGTGCATGGCTGTGGTGCAGCGCTGCATCAGCTGCATGCGTGCAGGAGGGAGGTCGTGTCCACTGTTCCCTGCTAGCTGACAGGTTGTTGCCGTGCGCTGTTTGCTTCTTTTTCGCATGTCTGCATGTTCATCCGCTCGCTGCCAGAGGACAACAAGGTGTGCATCACCGACCTGAACAGCACCAACGGCACTGTTGTCAACGGCCAGGAGCTGGGCCCTCTGGACAACATTGAGGTGGAGGTTGGGGCGGAGGTCATCTTTGGTGAGTGCTGCTGCTGCTGCAGGGTGGTGTGAGACACAGCAGTGCCAGCTTGAGCAGCAGCGGGTGGTGGTGTTGCGGGGCTGCGGGGCTGCGGGGCTGGGAAAGGGTGTGTTTGAACATGCTGCTTGCTGTAAGGAGAAAATGGCTACAGCACTAGAGGCAGTACTGCAGAAGAAGATCTTCTTCTGCACTGCTGCCTCTAATGCTGCAGCCATTCTCTCCCCACAGCAAGCAGCAGCCGTTGCATGGACATGTGGGGTTCATCCCAGTCACGCCCAGTGCTGCCCAACGCGTTGCCATGCGCCCAACGCAGCGTTGCCATGCGCCCGACGCAGCACACATTGTTGATCCTGTGATGGCTGTGCACTGCCGGCTGCAGGCGACCACTTCCTCGCCAGGTACCAGCTGGATGAGGACCACGACAGTTCAGCAGCGCAGCAGCAGCAGCCGGAGCTGTCCGACCAGGCCTCAGCGCACAAGGCCGCACACATCAACAACACCGTGGACTGCAGCTGATGCAACACGCCGAGTCGCTGGCCTATGTGTGCCGCGTGCCTGCCTGGCTCACCGCTGCAGTGCTGCCGGCTGGACATAGTGCAGCTGCAGCAGCTGCGCCCAGCAAGCAAGTGGCACCAGCGTTGGTGTGCATACCGTTCATCTTTTTGTTGCTGCTATGCAGCTTAAAAGCCGCGGCAGCAGGCAGCTGGAACGTCCGACAGGGTGGCTTATTCTCGTATCTTCATGTAATGAGTGCGGGTGTGGTGATAAGAAAAGCACGTAGTGAGTGTGGTAGAACCAGTCAATGTGCTGTGTTGTGGGGTAAGCGTGCGAGTGGCAGCTTGGTCGCAGGCGCTAGACAAAGGCAGAAGTTGTTTGTACAAAGAACACTGCAAGGTCCTGGCAGTTGTTGTGGCCTGCAGTAACATATGGGTTGCGTAGAGTGCATGATAAAACCATATTCGCTGCAAAGCAATACACAGATTCAGTCATACGACATGTTGTTCATCATCCTTTCTCTTTCTGGTGCGTATGCTTGTGGGGCAGCTGTGGCTGATGCATGCGTCTGCAGCTGTCCTGTGGTTTTTCAGTTATAAAGAATCCTCTTGCACGGTGTTAGCGGTGCTGTGCTGTGTACAAACCCTATTATAATGCTAATTTAAAAGAGCTGGAGTGGTCCTGGTTGAAGAAGTGCAGTGCGTTGTGCTTGAGAGCATGCGGCAGTGTGTATGGTTGGTTGTTTGCTATCATTGATGCGGTGTGTCTGGCATGAGGGTCTTCTGCCAAGATGCTGGGTGCAGCATCCATGTATATGTTGTCATGCTGGAACATGCACTGTAGGTTAGGATTGTTGGCTCACAATGGCGTACTCCTTTTCATGTTTGTGCCCGGTCAAGTGCCCGGGTAGTCTGGCAACAACAGCGAACGCGGTGCAGGGCTGGCCTGCCTGTCATGTTTCAGGCAGTTGTCGTAGCGTGCGAGTGGCGCTGCTTTTGAGTGTGCGAGTGCCTGCAGGAGCTCATTAATTTGGCACAGCTATCGCTCGACAGCTGCCCTGGGTGGAGCAGGACATGTCAAAGTGGCTGCCAAGACAAGCTGTTCATATGCTTGTATAAAGTTGCTGTCACTGTGTGAGCGATCTGCGGCGTGCTTCTGGGACCTTGTCCGCACAGCGCGTGGCTTTTTACACACACACAGTGCAGCATGTTAAGGGAGTGGTGTGCTGGAATCGGTCAATACGATAGTGTTTCGTGACTTTTGTTTTGTACCGTTTGTGCTGCTGCTTGGTCCCCAACTGTAAGCTGAACTGGTATCGGCGAAGTGGGAACGAGCGCGCTAGAACGTTTGCTTTGGATGGTCGAAGCTGGGCATTGGTTGTGTGTTGGTGTTTGCATCATCCTTGAGTATGTAGCTTTTTGGCTGCAGTCTGCCGCTCCACTAGCCTCACAGTGTCCAGCTGCAGCGTGAACTTCATGTGGATGTGCAGAGCGGTTGCAATTATCGGTATTGTAATTAGTCACTGGAGTAGTAGCATAAAGGATCACTGGAATTATGCGCAAGACTGAAGTGCGGGCTGACGTGGACGAGTCATTGACGCAATCATGCCCGTTTTGATCACTACCCGCAACAGCATCCCAACGACCACACGCGCATTCTTCGCCGACTTGTAGACCAGTTTTTGCAAGTTGTATTGCTGCCGTGCTATCATCGCAATTGAACCAGCTTCAAAAGGAAGGTTGCACCTGACTAGCACCGCACTCCGTGACAGCCCCTGCCCCTGGCAGCTTAACCGCGTGCAGCATGGCCAGGCAAGTTTGAGAAGCAGTTCTTGTGTTTTTTTTTGCTGTGCAGAGCAGTGATCAGGAGCTGCTCTGGCTGTCAGGCCCTCAGGCAGTCCACATAATGTGCTTCTGAAATGCACAGTGCCTCCTCTACGTATGGACATGCGTGTGCATTCATGAATGGGTGATCACCCATGTGTGGCACAGCATCATGTGTGAGATAAAGTAGTAACCTTTGACCTCAGGTTGTGGCACCTGGCAAGCCATTACATGCCAAGACCCCCCCCCTGCGGCCCTGGTGCTGTTTGCTGCCCAATGCCTCACCCCACAGCTCCCAGCAGCAGCACAGGACCTCCGGTGGTGCGGGCGTCGGTGGCAGCTACGGTCCTACCAGCGGCGATGCAGACGCCCGCTGCAAGACAGCCCTCAGCACTGACCAGAGCCTGGAGCCTCGTGCTGGGTCCTCGGGCGCTGGGGAGCAGCCGCAGGCTGCAGCAGGCCAGCAGCAGGACCTCAGGCTTGACAGCCAGGCTGGTGATGCATCAGGTGTCAGCAGGACGAGCGGAGGTGCTGGCATTGGCGGTAGCTATGGCCCTGCCATGATGGCTGAGGCGGCAAAGCGTACATCAGAAAAGCAGGCTGGGGAGGCGCAGGACGCAGCAGCGGGTGACGCCCCCGCGGCAGAGCAGGTGCAGCAGCGCAGCAAGCTGTAGATGGTAGATGCGCTAAGCTGTAACGGAGCCAGCTTCATGGACTGCTTACAGCATCTTTGTGTGCTGCACGTAATGACGCACAGATGCTATTGCTTGAATGGGTAATATGGTGATGATGATGATGATGATGATGATGATGATGATGATGATGATGATGATGATGATGATGATGATGACGCACAGAGACAGAAGACAGGGCAGCCACCGTGCTTTGCTTCCTGTATGCGGAAGGGTTGGTGCCCCCGAAGCAACTTCACTGGACTCTGGTGCTTTCAAAGTGTTGAACAGTGCATTAGGCAAACGTTACAGTGGGTGGAGTCAGTATAGCTTACAGATGCACATGCAGCTTTGCTTGAAGGGCCGGGTGACTCTGCTTTTATGTTGCTTCGCCTTGTTGGCTGGGTTAGAGTGCTGCTGCTTATCACAGCACCGTGCTGTGCGCACACAACTGGCTGTTTCCTCGAGGCAGCTTGTGAGGCAGCCTTGAACATAGTGTGGTGGTAGGCATGGTTGGCAGTTCATTGTGGCAACACAATGTTGATGGGATTTCTGAGGCGCACACGGTGCAGGTGTCGTGTCAGGAGTCATGCATGTTCCTGTGGATCAACACGCCTGCAGCTTGTGTACAGTCCCTGTTCATTAATGATGATCTATGAGTGATGTCACCCGTGCAGTGCCTGCATGCATCCGGGGCACTGCACTGCACACGTGTGAGCTGATCTTGGAGGCAGCACGTGCACATCAACTGCAGCTTGTTGAACTGGTGCTCATGCTCGATCATTTGAGACAGCACAGAGTTGAAGGGCTGTTGTTGATGTTGACGGTGTAATCATAAGATTATGGCTTGCACGACCCGTTAGCTGGGGACTGCTGTACCTTGGTGGCAGTTATTAAGTAGGCCAGCACAACTTGAACACTTTGAAAGTGTACATGCACAGTGTCAAACTTTATGCTAGCCACGGTATTGCTGGGTCTCTTACAACCCTGCCTGGCAGTTGTCTTGCTTAGCAGAGAAACAACATGATAGCTTCAGGCAAACAACCGCTAGCTGCAGAGTCCTAACACACTGCAAGGATTACTGACTCACTGCACGTGCTAACAGCCCTATGACAATGATGTACTTCAGAAGAATTCACATCACAAGCAGAGCATGCTGTTCCCAGACATGGCTGCATAACAGACGCTAGTGGGCTACAGCCTATGCTATGGTGGACAAGAGAGCAGGGGTGCGTGTGTGAAGACACAGCACTGCACGCATGCACAGGATGCTCGTGTGCACAGGCTTGCCCGGCATGCGTCATGTGCTGCTGCCTGCAGCTTCTTGCTGTGCCCAGCATCCACCACCCACTTCTGCCCCAGACATTAGACCACCCTCCATTGGCAACCGCTGCAGCCACGGCAATGATGCAATGCATGATCTCAAGTACATGCAGCATGCAGCAGCAAGCAAAAGCCTGCTGAACAAACGCCGTTCGAGCGGGTAGCTGCCACCTGCATCAGACACCCAGCAGGCTGAGCATCTCGACCAGGTCATCGTCGTCAGCACCACCAGGCATGGCAGCTGCAACAACAGCTGCCACAGTCGCCGCACTGCTCATCTCTCGCTGCGTCGCCAGAAGCAGCTGCCCCCGCTGTTGGTCTGCTGACTGCTGTGCATTGTGCGGCAGCTGCGGGCTGCTGCTCCTCGCAGCTGCTGCACCAGCATGCACCTTTGCCACCTCTGTGCCCCCTGCAGTAGCTGCAGGTGCCCACTCCTGCTGGCGGATGTACGGCAGCTGCACAGTTTCAGAGATGTGAGGTGTGGGAGCTGCGCACGATGCAACAGTGACATCGAATGCACCCACAACATTACTACCCCCATCGGCCCATGGATCCGCATCAGCGTGCTGCTCGCCCTGCTGCGCCTGTTCATCCGTGCCCCTGCTGTGCTGCCGCCAGGCAGCCTCCAGCAGCAGCTGCGCCTGCTGCTGCCCGCTGCCCAGTATGCCTGCCAGGTCAGCAGGGGCCAGGCGTGACAGCAGGGACAGCTTTGCCTCATCAGCCACCAGCCCCACCGCATACTCGCCCAGCTCATGCCGGAACAGCGCGTGCACCAGCGCCGCCGCCGTAGCCCGGCGCTGCTCCTCGCCATCAGGTGCCGGCAGCAGCGCAAAGGCAGCATGCGTCGCAGCAGCAGGCCGTGAGTCGCGGCTGCCAACTCTAGCACTGCCGCCACAGCTGCTGTGCAGCTGCTGGTGCTGCTGCCTGCGCCCCTCCTGCTGCTGCTGCTCCAGCTGCAGCGGTGGCTGCTGTAGCAGCGGCTGCTGGGAAGGCCGCCCCGCCAACCTGCTGGAGCGATCAGCTGTGCTGTGTTCGTACGCACCACAGTCTGTGCACGCTCTGCAGTCGTCAGCCATGTGTCCAAAGCACTTGCAGCGCAAGCACTGAGAGTTGGGGCAGCAGTCAGCCTCGTGCCCATACAGTGCGCAGTGCTTGCACAGCGGCTGCCGACACACGCCTCGGTGCCGCTTGCCGCACGTCTGGCAGGCGTGGCTGCAGGCGCCATCTGCGTGGCCGTGAAGGCGGCACGTGCTGCACAGCGCAACCTTGCACATGGACGGTAAGTGGCCCACCGCCCCACAGTCTGCGCACACCGGCTGGCTGCAGTTGAACATGTAGATGCGGTTGCCGTCCTTGACAGGGCTGCTGGCACCTAGCACTGCAGCGCCTGCTGCAGGCAGCTGGCGCGCAACGGCTGCAGCTGCGTGGCGGTGTCCCTCCAGAGTGCTGCTGCTGCCTTTGCTCATGCTGCTGCTGCTGCTGCTGCTGCTGCCCGTGACGTTGCTTTGCTGCTGGTCTTGCCCCCTACTCTTGGCACCGCTGCTGGCCATACTGGAACGGCGGCTACTAACAAACACAGCCTCCTGCTGCTGCTGCTGCTGCTGCTGCTGCTCCCTGCTGTTCATCTCTGCGCCAGCCTTGGTGCACCGCATTTCGCTTGTACCTGTGTCATTACTTGGACTGCTTCCTGCAGCAATGCCACATGCTTCACCGTGCTCTGCACCACACTGCTGCTGAGCTGCTGCCGCCAGCGGCACACCAAACGCCCGCCGCTGCTCACCAGCGCCTGCCAGCGGCCGCAGCACACCAGCTACACCTGCTGCTGTGCTGGCAGCGGCAGCGCCTCCCAGGCTGTTGCTGCTGCTGACGCTGCTGCTGCTGCTGCTGCTGCTGCTGCATCCTTTGTCTCCTTGCTGCTGCTGCTGCTGCTGCCGCTGCTGCTGCTGCTGCGCCTGTAGTGGCTGAGAGGGCACTGCCGGCGTGCGAGTGCATTGGTCTGCTGGCGCATGGTATGCACCACAGCTGGTGCATGCCCTGCACTGCTTGGCCATGTGCCCAAAACACTTGCAGCGCCAGCACTGCGACTTGGGGCAGTGCATGGCAAAGTGGCCAAACAGGGAGCAGTGCACACACAGCGCCTGCCAGCACTCGCGACGGTGCTTTTTGCCACACTTCTGGCAGGCCTGGCTGCATGCACCATCTGCGTGGCCATGGCGGTGGCACACACTGCAGTGTGGCACCTTGCAAGCTGATGACAAGTGGCCTGGTGCACCGCACTGTGCACAGACTGGCTGGCTGCAGTTGAACACATAACTGCGGTTGCCAGCCTGCACTGGTGTAATGACAGCTGCTGCTGATGGGTGTGTTGCTGCTGCTGGTGCTGCTGCTGGTGCTGCAGCGATGCGTGCTGATGCTGGCACTGCGCCCTTGGGTGTTGCAGAAGGGCCGCCAGCGGCTGTGCTTGTGCTGCTGCACCTGTGATGAATTCCTTTGCCTTCTTGCTGCGCTACAGTGGTGATGGTGGTTTTGGTCGAAGCTGCTTGGCCACTGGGCCTGTGCTGAGGGATGCTGCTGTCAGCTGCTTTACACCTGCCATGGTCGTTGCTGCTGACACGCATGGGTGCCTGCTGCTGCTGCTGCTGCTGCTGCTGCTGGGGCTGCATCGGCTTGGGCGGCTGCGGGCCCTGGCACTGGCCTGGGCTGTGGTGCTGCTTGCAGGTCCCGCACGCTGGGCACTGCCTGCATGACGTCCAGTAGGTGGCAGACAGGCGGCAGTATGCAATTCCGGACCTGTGTTCATGTGACTGCATCTGCTGCTTGCACATGCCTCTGCTGCTGTCGCTGCAGCTGCACAGTCACAGCCGGCTGGTGGGCACCTCTGCAACGGCCTGGCTAACTGCGCACCCCACAAAGGGACAGGCTGCGACCAGCGTTTCAGAGGCAGGTGCAGACACTGCACAGCCAGCGGCAGCTGAGAAAGAACAGGTGGCTGCCTGCTGCTTGCCAGGCCTCACCTGTGCATGTGCCCATACAGCCCGCAGCGCCCGCATTGCACGCAAGGGCACTCCGGCGCTACATGGCCAAAGAGCTTGCACCTGTAGCCCTGCTTCTCCAGGCAGGGCTCCAGCTGTGCGTGCAGCCTGCCACACCTGCTGCAGGCAAGCCTGCACTTGCCCTGCCTGTGGCCGTGCAGGTTGCAGCTGCCACAGAAGTACGCCCGGCATGCTGCCTCAAGGTGGTCCTTGGAGCCGCACTTGGCACAGACAGGGCCCTGAGTGAACAAGTACTTGGCAGCAGCTGCTGCTACTGGTGGCGCATCTGCTCTGTCTGCCTGCTGAGGCAAACAGAGGGTACTAGCAGATGCCTGCTGCTCTGCTGCTGCTGCTGCTGCTGCTGCTGCTACAGCAGCCATTTCTCGGGCGATATTGCCGACCATTGCTGCACTCCCTTCCCCTGCTGCTGCTGTTGATCTTTTCTGGTCCTGGGTATGTGCTCCTGCTGTTGTTGCAGTAGCACTGCGCTGGTTGCTTGGTGCCTGCTGCTGCCTGTGCCCACACGTTCCCTGCAGCCCCGCTGCTCCCTCCAAGGCGTCATCAGCACCGACACAACTGCAGCTGCATTTGGGTTCAGTGTGCAGCACAGGTTGCTTCACAGGTTCTTGGCTAGCAGCGCCTGGCATCGTGCTGCCGGTGCGGTGTTGGACGCCTGTGCTGGCCTTTCCTGCAAGCAACGCTGGTCACGTCGCTGCTCCTAGGTGCTTCCGAGCTGTCATGCTCAATAACAGCGCCACCTGTGCAAGGTTCTGCCGGCACCTGCGCACAGCACAACATGACCAGTCCACCTTTGCTCATATACTGCTGCTCAGCAAGGCCGCAGCACACACGTGCTGCTGTTGGACCGGCAAGTAATGCTCTTGGGTGCCATGATTAAGATTGCCGATGCCACAAGCTCAATCTGTCAGGAGCAGATCGGGCTAGCGTACCTCTGCTGCAAGGTATGGCTGCTGGGCTGCGGCAGCAGGCTCACTGCAGATACAGCAGCTGCTTTATATTAAGGTGGTTTGCTACAGCTGGCGGTTGTCGCCGGTGGGGCTGGCAAGATTGATGCAGCAGAGGTACTTCAACCTTTGAAACCAGGTCACATGTGTGTGTTCGCCGTGGATAGTCACGAGCACGAGAACAGTCAAGTTGGCGGGCACAAGTGTACAGATGGTCTTGACAAGCCTGGACCGTCGGTCACGCTCAAATTATGCGCGACGTTGATAGACAGGTGAGAATTGGTGCCATGGAATGCAGACTTTGCGGATCGGCCGCTGACTATGACATGCAAGGGTTTCGAAGTTTCAAAGCATTCATCAGCCGTACACTAGCATCAAGCTGCTTGGTCAGGCAAAAAACAGTGGCATGATCCAACACGGATGCGGCTTACTGGCGATGCTGTCTGCTGCAGGTCAGCAGTAACTTGACTGGTGAAGGACAGTGCCAACACAACCTTCTAGTTAACAGAGCTCAGCTTACACCACCGTTCAAGCAAGCAAAATTAAAATTGATACCTGCCAGCAGCCATGCCTGTCAGCCTTGAGCGGTTGATAGCAGAGGTTGAGCCAGCAGTAGTGACTGACGAGTTGATCCGGGAATGTCTAGTGGTGAGCCTGGCCCAACCATGCATATCAGCCACACATGGAAATCAAGGCGCGAATTGAAGCCGTATCAGCCACCATTTGCAGGTGACAGGCGACCCAGAGTCAGCAGAGGACAAGAAGCAGAGCCTCGCATTTGGCCAGGTGGAATGTGCAGGGTTCAGCTTCCGCAGCCTCGCCCGGATTGACAACCTGTGGGGATTGACAAAGCTGGTCAAGCTGCAGCTGGACAACAACCAGATACAGCGCATAGAGAACTTGGAGCACCTGGTGAGTCATTGTGGCATGCCATGCGTGGTGCAACAGCTGCAGGTTTCCGCAGTTCAACTGTGTTGCATCAGCTTGCAAGGCGCACATGTGACTTTACGGCCAAGTACAACAGCAGCATATCAAGTGGTATCATCAGGGGGCGATGTCTCTGCTCTTCAGACAGTTTGGTGTCTGTGGCATATTTTATCAGTGGTGCTGCTGCTACTAACAAGGACAGTCAATCCACGGCGACAACACTCTGCAGGATTGTGATGAGAAGCGATGTCCGTGCTGCAGCTGCCACGTTGATAAACCTGTGCACTTGTCAGCAGCAGCATATATGCCGCACTGGTTCACTGCCGGGCACCTGCCTGCACCTGATCCTGCTTGCCGCGTGCTGACCGCGCAGACCAACCTGACCTGGCTGGACCTGTCCTTCAACAGGATCCAGAGCCTTGAGGGGCTGAGCAGCCTCACACGCTTGCAGGACCTGTCACTGTTCAGCAATGCCATCACTGCCATAGAGGGCCTGGACAACCTGCCCAACCTCAACGTGCTGTCACTGGGTGAGCCGCAGCATGCGCCCACTGCAGCCGCGGTGTGCCTGGAAGCGGCGCAGCAAGCAACGCCCAACCGCATCCGCAGCGGTGCCCGCAGTGGTGCCTGGTGCAGTGACAGCAAACCATCGTCAGAGCTGGCGGCAATGGAGTGTGCAACCTAAGCAGTACCATGAGCAGCGTACAGAGTGGAGCCTCACAGCAGCAGCGTTGACACATGCACCTAAAGCGAACACATGTTGGTGACACCAAAACTCAGAAAAGTGGCCACACATGGGACCTGCCTCCTGCAAGTGCCTTGTGTGGCATTTCTGCCACACGAGGACAAGCGTGCGAGCAGTGTCTGCCCTGTTTCCCTCAGCCCCACTCGTACTGCGCTGCAGGCTGCAACCAGCTGTCCCTGCTGGAGTGTGTGTCCCGCCTGGTGCGCTTCACCAACCTGCAGCTGCTCAACCTGGCAGGCAACCCGCTGGCCAAGGAGCCGGACTACCGCGGCTACGTGCTCAGCCACTTGCAGCACCTTAGCTACTTGGACTACAGGTGCGGCGTGGTGGGGGCGCCCGGGGCAGCGCGCCTCACCACGCGCACGCGACATGCATTTGCAGGGTTGTGCCGCAAAGGCCGGCCAGGCTCTGCGCTCACTTGAGGGCACATAGGGATAAAAGCACTCCAGACACGGTGCGTGTGCCTCAGAGGGATGCTTGCATTGTTCGCGTCCTGCACCATGAGCGTGGCCCTGGCTGCCGGGTCTGCAGGCGCGTGGTGTCTGCCGACCGTGCCTCAGCCATGGAGCAGCACCAGGACGAGATGCTGGAGCTGAGGGAGAGGCAGGAGGCGGCAGCAGCAGAGCAGGCGGCCGCAGCAGAGAAGGCAGCCCACGCAGCAAGCATGGCGGAGGCCAACCTGACAGGTGCGCGCAGCGCTGCCGCCCAGTGCAGCTGGTGCCCAGCTTGCTGTGGCCAACAGCAGATGCTTGTCATGCAGCACTCCACGGTGGAGACGGCAACTGTGCCCACTAGGTCTGCTGCCACTGCCTGCTGTGCTGCTGCAGGCATAGACACGCTGCTTGACGACATGGCAGCAGCAGACCCCGAGTGGGGCAAGCTGCTGGCCGTGCCTGGCCTGCTGGAGCCCTGGAATGACGTGCGCGACAAGTGGCAGGTGGCCACCGATGAGTTCAAGGTGAGCCAGCGGCGCACTGCTGGCGGCAACGATGTGGCACGTGCACCCCGGCATGGCTGCGCGTGAAGTGCACGTGCCAGCACCTTGCAGGCAGCTGACGTCAAAGTCCAGCATTTCTTAGTGTTCAAGCGGCACGCAAGCGCTCTGATCTAGCCCAGCAGTGGTGTGCACAGCCTGGCGACCACTCATGTCACCGGGTGCATGCGCCTGCCGTGTGCGCCCCCGCCACGCCAGCTGGTCATCTTGGACGGCCACGGCCGCAAGAAGGCCGAGCAGGCCGCCTTCAAGGCCGCACTGACAGAGGCGCTGGCTGAGCGGGACGGTGAGGCCAAGGCGCTGCTGCTGGGCTACGAGAGGGGCAGGAAGGCGCTGCTGCGCAGCCTGGCGGCACGCACCGCAGACCCGGAGGAGCAGGTGGGGGGGGGGGGGGGGGCAGGTGGGGGGGGCAAGGTGGGTGGGGGGTGGGGGCTGGGCAGGTGGGGGGGGGGCACTGGGCAGGTGCAGCCTCCTTCACGCAGCCTGCTGTGGAATCTCATGTGAATGGTGTTGGCATTGCACATGGACAATTAATTGTTACATCGTGCTGGCAACTGCCAAGGTGGTGCACACACAGCTTTGCTGCACTGTGCTTTCCAACTGAAAGCTGTTTGTGCTGTCACAGCCGCTTCAGCTTGCTCATGTTTGGCTCTGCGCTGTGGGTGCCCCGGCACTGCTGGCTGTGGTGCCGGGCAGGTGCTTGGTGCCAAGGTGAAGCTGATGGCGCTGCAGGAGGCGCTGCTGGGGCTGGAGGTGGACGCGGCGGAGGTGGTGGCGGGCCTGGTCACGGAGTTTGACCGCTGCTACAGCGAAATGGCCGAGGCCAACAAACTGCAGTACAATGCATACTTCACACAGGTGCGCAGCAGCAGCAGCGGCAGCAGCAACAGCAGCAGCAGCCAAGCGGCACAGGCCTTATTGTCCCCGCTGAAACCTTAGCAGTGGCTGATGGCAGCTCAAGCTGCTGCTTCTTTGCTGATATCACATGCATCAGGAACTGTTGGAACTCAACAGGACAAGAAAAATCTTGTATGCCGGCATGCTGCTGCACCTTGTGCAGGTGCGTGACCTGCAGAATAACTTCTTTGCGAGCCTTGTGTCCAGCGCCCCATCCTACCTGGAGCGCTACGGCAGCGCTGCCGACAACCCTGAGCTGGAGGCGCTGCCCGAGGAGGTGGCACTGCTGCTGGGGGACAAGGACGCGCTCGGCAACGCACTGCAGGTGGGCGCACGCGCGCAGCCGGGCTGTGTGCCGCAAGCTGGACGGGTGTGCTGGGTGGCACCAAGCAGCTCTGGCCAGCTCAGCTGCCCAGCTCCAACGTGTTGTGCCATGTGGGCGCTGGCGTGACGCTCTGCTGTGCTGTCTTCTTTGTGAGGTTGTGCTCTTGCTGTATTGTGTCGTCATCCTGCAAGCTGGTGCTGGTGGTTCATACTTCTGCTTAGTAGATGGACGCGATCCCATCCACCTGTAGTGGTCCTTTGCTTGCAAATGCGTCGGGCGCCACACAGCTGCACCGCAGCTGCTGCACGTACTGCTCAATGGGCTTGCATGCCCGTTCCATGTGCGCAGACCTCGCACGAGGCACACATCTGCGTCCTGGACGGCTTGGAGGACAGGCTCGTGGGCAAGGAGATGGCAACAGCCAACAGCCTGGCAGACTCCAACAACAGCTGGCAGGAGCAGCGGCACAGGTGAGCAGCTGCTGCAGCAAGCCTGCACACTTTGAGTGTTGTGTAGGGTGAAGCAGCAATGTGCTCTACCTTATGTTGCCACTGTTGCAAGGCTTGACCCTTGCCGAGTACTTCATGGGTGCACCTGCTGTCGCAGGGAGCGCATGGGTGAGCTGCTGTCCTACTTGGAGCGCAACATGCAGGACATGGAGGCACTAGCAGCAGATGCAGCAGATGCAGCGGCAGAGGCAGGAGAGGCGCAGTGATGCCCGGCTGGTGCTGTGCGGCATCATGACAGTCAAGCCTGCGTCATGCCTCCCACACAGGGCCTTTTCTGGGGGTTGAGCCTCCTGAGTGACAGTCTGAGCTTAGCTGTTCGCAGCTACATGTAGCCCCCCCGCCACCATGGCTGTCGTCAACCACAGATGTATGCTTCAAGCAGAGTCTGCTGCTCCTCCTTGCTCCTTTACGTTGGAACCGGGTGCAACGTCAAGAACTTGAGCAAGGAGTGTACAGTCTGTAGATAAGTCTCTTAATATATCCCCTTTACTCAAAAGACGCACTAGATGCCAATGAAGTAATGGTTGTAGTCACGCTCAGAGATCTGCAAGGCCAAAACGATACAAATACATCACAAGGCTGCTTCTCCCACACGAGGTTTCATTGTAGTCCCAGCTGTTTGTGTTGCGCCATGTCCTGTCACGGCACAAGCGGTGCAAGCTGCCACTTTACTTGTGCTTTGTGGGTTTTTAGAAAGCCTATGACTCTGTCCGACGGGATCTCTTGCTCACTGAGCTGGCCAATCGTGGCGTCGATGGTGCTATGCTGCATGCCATTGCTGCTATGTACAGCTCTGTGTTGCTGTGTGCGAGGCAAGCTGGCCGGCTGATCTCCGAGTTTCCCAGCTACTTGGGGGTGAAGCAAGGAGATCCGCTGTCACCGCTGCTGTTTGGTCTGTTCTTGAACGGGGTGGAAGGACATGTGCAGCAGCACGCCCCAGGTACTGGTGTGCGACTGGGTGGTGCTTTGGCCCAGGTGTTGTTGTATGCTGACGACATTGTGTTGATGGCCACGAGTGCTGCCGACCTGCAGGCCCAGCTGAATGCCCTGCATGGCTTTGCTGTGCAGAAATGCATGACTGTGGATGTTGCAAAGACCAAGGTGATTGTGTTCAATGGTGCTGATGACGGTCCTGCTGAGTGTGCGTCATCATCATCATCATCATCATCATCATCATCATCATCATCATCATCATCATCATCATCATCATCATCATCATCATCATCATCATCATCATCATCATCATCATCATCATCATCATCATCATCATCATCATCATCATCATCATCATCATCATCATCATCATCATCTTCATCTTCATCATCATCATCATATTACCCATTCAAGCCATAGCATCAGCGCCGTCGGCCCCGCGCCCCACCGGGGCGGAATGAGGAGGGAGCACTGCTCCAGAATGTTTCCATGCATTGCGCACATCCCAAGACTTGACAAGGAAAGCAGCAATACACGGTGACACCATCCGACATCTTCCAGAACTGCCCCATATATCATCAAATACAATACGCAACACCTTGATAGGTAAATCAGCCATAGACATAACGCTGCGCAACTTTTCAGCGCAACCAGGCAGGGATCTCAGCAAACATACTATCCCTCTGAGCAGAAGTAGCAGGGCAATCAAACATCAAGTGTGACAAAGACTCAACTTCTGCACCACAACAAGGACATCCTGAAGTGGAGTTAGCTCTGCGACCCCCAAACCGACTAGTACGCTCATGTACACACAGACAACCCATATGAACACGCAAAAGCAATTCGATACCACGTGGTATTGCCACTGAACGCAAGTACGGCCTAGGCCTCCTGAAACCCATAGCATCAACATGAGTGGGATGCACATGAGCCACATACCGACTCAAAGTGGAGTGTTCCAACGTTGAACATGCCTTCCCTCCAGCATGTAGTGTCCTGACCTGCTTGTTGACATGGCTCTTGCACGCACTGGCTCTGCCTTCCGCGGTCACAACATTCACACCATACTTGCGCAGCAGGCTCTGCACATACTTGTGCCACGTTGTCACCGCCACAGCACCACTAGGACGCCTCCATGCAGCTGTAAACACTTGAGTTGGCAGCCGAACCCCCTGCATACGCTGAATCCTGTAGTAGTACTCCAAAGCCATCTGATGAAGCCACATATGCAATGGTTTCACACCCCATTCTGCCAAGAGAGCTGAAGAGCATGGGCGCTCCTTGCCACAGCGCATTGCGCATTTGATGATGTCTGTCTGCACTTTGTCAATCAGCTGCAGTTGCCTGGCTGTGGACGGAAACCAAACCTCACTGCCATATGCAACAACGGGACGGACACACGTCAGCAACAGTATGCATTCAACCTCCACACTGATGCTGCGGCTCTTCTAAATTGGCATGAGCGCACCCTTCACACGTAGCACAGCACCTTAGCCAGCATCTTCTCAAAATGTGTGGTCCATGTACAGGTCTTGTTGAACCACAGGCCAAGATAGCAGTACTCCGATACAACAGGCACACGGACATTGTTTCAAATAATGCCAGAGTCCACCAGATGGCTGGTCTGTCTTGCTGGCAGCACATGCATGACGGCAGACTTCAAGCTGTGGAGCTTGAAGCGCCACTGGCAACTGTAATTGTAGACAGTTGCAGCCACAGCCTGAACTTCAGACAGAGACCCGCAGCCAGCAACAAAGTCATCAGCCTGCATGGCTGCCACAACTTGGCCTGCAGGTTCGTCACGAGGGCCCATGAGGGTAGCGCCAGGGTGCTTTGCATGCACGCCAGCAGCAAATCGTCGATAAACAACAGGTACAGTGTGGGCAAAATAACATCACCCTCATGCAGGCCAAGGTCGCAGGTGAATCTATCCGTGGTGCAACCCTCATGAGACACCACACGCTGCGCGCCCTGATACAAGTCGTACAAGACACGGAACATCGTGCCACGCACACCCTTATCCCACAGCTTCTGGAACAAGCCATCAAGCCAGACCGTAGGGAATGCCTTGAAGGTGTCAACGAACAACACATATGACTCCTTTCCCTCAGCTTTCCTGCCATTAAGGACCTCGCTGAGTACGCTTTGATGGTCGGCACAACTGCGCTTGAGGCGGAATCCGTTCTGACTCTCGTGCAGCAGCGGCGCCGCTGCTGCTGTAGCAGCAGTTGCGCGTGGCTGCTGCTGCTGCTGTTGTGCTGAATGCTGGCCTTGCTGCTGCTGCTGCTGCTCCTGCTGCTCGCCCTCTGCAAACTTGATAAGGCGCTGATTGAGGACGCAAGTGTAGAACTTATAGAGCACGCTGAGCAGGGTGATGCCGCGGTAGTTGCCGGTTGGTCTGTCAGATCGCCCTTCTTAGGCATGCTGAAGACTGTCCTGGCACCTGATGTACCTGCTCAAGCTGCCACATGAGGCTGCAGTACTGCAGCAGCATGTCTGCAACTGTGTTGCCTCCGTACTTCAAAAGCTCGTTGACAATGCCTTCCTCTGAGGGTTGCCAGCTTTGCCTGTGCGTAGATGTTGCAAGCATGCAGAAACCTCGGCTGAGTGTGCGTATGCTGGTGAGGTGTTACATGTGGTGCCAGCTTGCAAATATCATGGCGTTGAGATATACATCTGCATATATGCTGTCACCGTGGCATACTTGCTGCACATGACGTGGTGCGTAGTGCTGGACTGAAAGCTATGTGGGGCTTGGCATCACAGCTGAATGACCGTGCTATCAGCAGCGTTGGATTACGGGTGCAGCTGTTCAACAGTATTGTTATGCCAGTGTTACAATACGGGTGCGAAGCTTGGAGCACAGCCTTGTTGCGTGATCCGTCCAACCCTGTGGCCAACAGTCTGCAACAGGTGCAGAATCTGTTCCTGCGGCAGGTGACTGGTAACTGGGTGCGTAAGGCAGTGAGTACCCAGTTATTGTGTGCAGAGTATGGGTGCAGCCCGGTGGCTTGGACATGGTGCAAGATGGTGTGTAGGTACTGGAATCGGCTATTGTGTACACCCTACAGCTTGCTGCGAGATGCTTTTGTGATGATTTGGTACATGTGCTATGCTAGTACAGCAGTGGGGAGCACCTGGCTAGCAGAGTGCTTACTGCGTATGCACAGTCACATTTGTTGTTGCTTACTTCAATCATAAACATCTGATTGTGTGTACGTGCTGCTGCTGCGATTTTGCTGCGAGTGTTATTGTCATGACGGGCTCTGACTTGGGGTCTACTGGAGACTACTTCAAGGTGGTGCGCAGGTGTCACGGGTGCCTCCCCGCCAGGGGTGTGCACTCGTTGACACTTCTGCCCTTCAATTCTCTGCGCTACAGGTATGTTTGGATATAATGAGGCCTTGCTGCAGGAATGCGTGCCTGCATGGCAGCCCACTCGGAGCACCAGGAGAACTTGGGCGGGGGTCTCCTGGTCCAGCATTGCTTGAGGTGCGCAGTTTTTGCATTTACCTGGAGCCCAGGAGCCGTTAAATCCGTTCTTTTACATGCTATTGAATCGCCACTAGGCAGCCGTGAGCATTCGTGGTGCTTTGATATGTTGCAGATGCTTAGAAAATGTGCTCCTGACACAGCGCAGGCGGTGTGTACTGCTGTGACAGCCAGGCAATGGGGAGAAGTGCCGCAGATTGTTGTGATGGGTGTCCTGGGCAGGTGGAAGGCGGCATGGTGGGTGTGGCCACGAGATGAAAACCCACGGCAGTGTCGTGGCACTGCTGCTACATACTGTCAATGGATGTCGAGCAATGTTGATGTACCAGCACCGTATGTGACTGCCCCTTGTCCCATCAAAAATGAGCATGTGTCTGCTTTGGCTCGTTTTAGGTTGGGTGTGCATCATTTGGAGGTGTCTAAAGGCCGGTGGCGTAATGTGAGTCGAGGTAATCGGCTGTGCCCGCGGTGTGCAGGCAGGCATATTGAGGATGAGAAGCACGTCATGTTTGAATGTCATTGGTATTGTGACCTGCCTGAGCGGTTTAGCCGGCTATATCGGAACACTGGGGGTCCTAGTGACCCAGACTGTATGCTGCGACTGATGAACCATAAAGACCAAACAGCTGTCGCTGAACTGGTACATTTGGTGGACGTAAGACATCAGGAATCAGTTTGCGATCTGAGTCGTCTCGTCGTCTAGTGTCTAGTGTCTAGTTGTCTAGTTGTCTAGTCGTCTAGTGTCTAGTGGCTAGTTGTTGTCTAGTTGTCTAGTCGTCTAGTCGTCTATTGTCTAGTGTCTAGTGTCTAGTTGTCTAGTTGTCTAGTCGTCTCGTCGTCTAGTGTCTAGTGTCTAGTTGTCTAGTTGTCTAGTTGTCTAGTCGTCTAGTGTCTAGTGGCTAGTTGTTGTCTAGTTGTCTAGTCGTCTAGTCGTCTAGTGTCTAGTGTCTAGTGTCTAGTTGTCTAGTTGTCTAGTCGTCTAGTGTCTAGTGTCTAGTTGTCTAGTTGATGGCCACGGCTCTCTGTCACGTCGTCTAGTTGTCTAGTCGTCTAGTCGTCTAGTGTCTAGTTGTCTAGTTGTCTAGTCGTCTAGTGTCTAGTGTCTGGTTGTCTAGTTGATGGCCACGGCACCATCGGCCTCTCTGTCACGTCGTCTAGTTGTCTAGTTGTCTAGTCGTCTAGTCGTCTAGTGTCTAGTGTCTAGTTGTCTAGTTGTCTACAAGGCCACGGCATCGAACCCTCTGTATCTTTCGGTTCTAACAATTAGCCACGGCCCGCCCTGATCGCATAACATCCCCCCATGTCAAATCTGTCTAGTGTCTACACCCCCCCCCCCTCCTGAACACGCCCATACACCCCCACCTCTCAGCCACATCTACCGATGTGGGATGGCTTTCAGGATGATATTTGGTTGGTAAGGACAGCTTTGTCCTTTTTCTTTTCTCGGCTTGCCTTTGTTTTGCTCTTTGCCCAATGAGCCTGTCATTGGCTCCCCAAACGGGCGAAGTTTCCCATGTAACTTCCAGAATGCGAAGTCTCCAACCCCAGGTCGCTCGGTCTCACAAGCGCCAAGTTACAGGTCCACCAACCTGCCTCTTACTCCTTCCAAGCCTGCATAAGGACCACAGTCTGGCAAGTACATGGGTGACTTCGCCTGCTTGGGGAGCCAATGATATCAACAAACTCAGCAGACGTTTCCTTGATTCACAACAGCTCCTCGCTGCCAAGCGAAGCGCACCACATGGCGACCACCTCACAGCTGGCAATGCATGCGCATGCAGCATCAAGGCATAGCAGCATGGACTAGCAGAGGTGACATACCCTCGAAAGAAATTCAGGGGCGGTCCTCACCGGTTGGCAAATGCAAGGCCCTATGCAATGCACCCCTCCACCCTCCGTGCTAAGCCTCCGCGCCCCTGCTGCTGCCCCGCCCTGGTGGCGAGCCGCCCTCCCTGCCCGTGCGCACCCGCAGCCCACCCCCCTCCAGCAGCAGCACCTGCGCCTCACCACCAGGCCCGCCTGCTGCTGCTGCTGCTGCTGCTGCTGCTGCTGCTGTCTCCTGCCACGGCTGCTGCACCAGCTGCTGCTGTTGCTGCGCCGCCTGCTCAGCGCCTGCAGTCGGCTGCGACCCTGCCGCGGCCAGTGCGCCCACCACCTCGTGCAGGAAGTACAGGTCCGGCTGCTCCTGCAGCTGCCGGCAGAAGCCCGCCCACAGCTGGGGGTGGCCGGCCGCAAAGGGTGCCAGCACTGGCGTGTCCACCAGCAGCACCGCCAGCGCAATGCACCACTGCTGCAGCGCCAGGCTCCCCACCAGCTCCATCAGCAGCCGAGCATCCTGCAGCAGCACGCCAGCGCCAGGTCAGCACGCATCAGGGGTGGCCATCAAGGCTGGGCATGCCATGACAACATGTCGGCGGAACCCTGCGGCACACCCTCCCTGCACAAACAGGTGCACAGCTGGCCCTGCTGGAAGCCTGCCGTGACAAGCAAATATCCGAGCGCAGAGACAGCTGAGCGCCGTGCGGCCCCTGCCACCAACGACACAAGGCGCTGCTGCCAGCACTGCTGCCCCTAGGCTGTGGTGCCGCCCTTGCCCCCACCTGCTCCACCTCTGGGCTCTCCCAGACAGGCAGCTCATCAACAGCCACCCCGACGGCTGACATCAGCGACTCAACAGTCAGCTCAGCAGGCACTGCACCGCCTGCTGCTGCTGCTGCTGCTGCTGCTGCATGTGGTGTTGGTGCCGCTTCCAGCATGGCTGAACTGCTCCTGCCGCCAGCGCCAGATGCGGTCTGGTTGACGGCTGCTGCTGCTGGTGGCCTGTATGCTGCCATGATGCCTGCCAGGCCTCCTGTGAGGAAGCTCATGCTGTGCAGCAGCTGCACCAGCGCGCACAGCTTGCCCTGCAGCAGGCCGGCCGGGCGGGGCGGGAGCAGTGCAGCGGGTGAGCGCGACCGACACCAGCTGGCAGCTGAGCTGCATGGACAGCTACTGCTGTGTGCCACATATGCTTTCATGATTAGCAACATGTAGCAGAAGCAGGCGCTTGGGTGCGATTTCTCAGCAGTGTCTTGCAGCAGGTGGAGGCTGGCCGTGCTGCTTGTACCTGCCGCACAGCACGTGCCCGACCTGTTGCACACACCCAGCCAGCTGTCAACCTCTGAGCAGGTGCCTGCTGCTGCGCACACCACCCGAGCCGCACCATCCCTTGCCGCTGCGCATGCCTTGCTCCGCACCTGGCCCAGCAGGCTCCAGCCCTTCTCCGCCACCACCCGGCATGCGTCAGCGCCAGGGGCAGACGCACCATCGACACCGGCAGCAGGCGGCGCAGCAGCCACGCTGCTGCCGGACAGCCCATGCCAGTCGCCGTTGGCGGCGCCGCCAGCCAGGCTCTGCCTGTACTGGCTGGCAGCAGACAGGCTGCCTGCAGCCCTGGGGGAGCCAACCGCTGCCGACCCCTGCTGCTGCTGCTGCCGCTGCTGAGACCCTGGAGTGCTGCCGTTGCCGCTGCTGCTGCTGCTGCTGCTGTTGGTGCTGCTGCTGTTGGTGCTGCCCCACAGCCAGCCAAACCAGCCGCTGCTGCCGCTGTTGCTAGCTGCAGCAGCCGTTGGCTTCTCAGCAGGGTTTGCCTTCTGCTGCGGTGGCTGCTGTTGAGCATCCGCACCTCCCGACGCCTTGGCCCCTGCTGCTGCTGCTGCTGCTGCTGCTGTGGCTGGCGCTGCCGGGCCTGCCGCCCCCCACTGCACCAGGCCCGAGCCCGACTCGCACGGCGGGATGAGGAAGCGCAGGATCTCGGCCACCAGGAAGAACTGCCCGCGCTTGAGCGCAGTGGCCACCAGGCTCAGGCCGTGGCTCTGCGCCAGCGGGGCGCCCTCGAGCCTGTGCGGTGTGTGTGTGTGTGTGTGTGTGTGTGGGGGGGGGGGGGGTGACGCCCAGCAGGGGAGGCGGCGCCAAGGCTCACCAAGCAGCAGGCAGTTTGCTGCCAAGCGAAGCGTACTGCAGCCATCAAAATGGCTGCATAATGGTACACATGAGTCCGTCGCCAGCACAACGCCATTCTGTGAACAGCAACTGGCGCACTTCCTGCGCGATGCCCCCAAGGGTCAGCGGTCACACCTGGGCCACGCCCAGCCCCCCTCCCCCCCCGCGCCCCGCTGCGCAGCTGCCCCCTGCACTGCACAGCGCCACCCAGCTGCCGGGTGCCGGCCCCCCGCCCCGCGCCGCAAGGTGCACCACCATCAAGCATGGTTCTGACATACATATGAACCAGTTCACATGGTGAACCACTGCATGCAGGTGTCAGCATCGTGGGACCTTCAAACCAGGGCGCGCCGCACCTGTCCACCACGACCAGGAAGCACGCCGCGCTGGCCAGCGCGCCGCCCTCCGCCAGCAGCCCCAGCAGCCCAGCGGGGCTGCCCACGGCGCTGAACAGCGCGGGCCACAGCGACGCGTCCGTCTTGCGCGACACGCTCACCACAACGTCCCAGCACTGCGGGCTGAAGCACAGCACCAGCTCCACCGCCGAGGACAGCAGCGGCGTGACGGGCACCGGCAGCAGGTGGCGCGCGGGGTGGCCGCGCCAGCCCTGCAAGGGGGGGGGGGGGAGGGAGCGGCGCACGCGCGCAAGGCTGGCCAGCAGGGGTGGCGAGCTGCAGCATGCTGGGGCGCACGGATGCAGCCGCAGGTGGTGCGGCTGGCTGCACAGGTGGGGCGCAACGCCCTGGCTCCCTCCGCGGACAAGCTGCGGAACAGCCAGCACCAACAGCTGCAGCAGGCACGACAGGAACCAAGGCACCACGCCGCAGAGCCGTGCAGGGTGCACCCCTTGGGCCTGCCGCCCACTGCCGCTCACCTTGCCTTGCCTGCCCAGCACGCCCGAGAATGCTGCAGAGTCATCGCCAGCAGCATCGGCAGCACCAGGCACAGCGTGCGGCGCGCGGCCGCCGCCGCTGCCCTGGGTGACCGCGGTCGACGGCTTGCACTTGCTGGCTTCCATGTCCAGGGTGGTGAACAGCAGCCACTCCAGCGACCGCCTGAAGTGCGGGCCGCCCTCGTGGCGCGTGGCCAGCGCCAGCGCCTCAGGCAGCGCCCCCTGCTGCAGCAGCCGGCGCAGCAGCGCAGGCAGCACCGGCTGCGACTCGGGCACCGGCAGGAAGCAGGGCAGCGGCAGCGCATGCGCGCTGAGCTGCACCTGCTGCTGCTGCTGCTGCTGCTGCTGCTGCTGCTTCTGCTTGGCGTCTGCTGCGCCTGTGCTGCTGCGTCGCCTCGGCGATGATGCCTGCAGGGGTGGCAGGACGACACGGCGGGACGGTTGGTGTGGCTGCGCCGGCACATGACCGAGGCGAAAGCCAGGCACACAGAGACAGCTGAGCCGCATGCCTTGTGACCTGTAGTAGGGGCACATGCAGTGGCGCTGAGTTGGTCGCCGATGCATTGCTCCCATCACATGACAGCTGTCACGGGCCTGCAGGCACAGCAGCACCACGCCAGGCCAGGCCAGGCCCCCACCAGCTCACCTGCAGCAGACCTGGCCCAGCTGCCGGCCGCAGCACCCGCTGCGTGACGCCCACGATGGACGCATCAGCCAGCGACACGCCGATGGGGTACACCTCACGGTCAAACTCCAGCTCCATCTCCGTGCTGCTGGGGGGGCCGCCAGCGCCGCTGCCCGTAATGTGGGTGGCGCGGTCCTCCAGCAGCACGGCAGCAGGTGCCGCGCAGTGTGCAGGGAGCTGCTGCTGCTGCTCACCTGCCAGCGTGGGTGCTGACTGTGCATGCTTGATGCTGGCACCAGCAGGCAACAGCGACAGCGGCGGCACGGATGGTCTGCGGCTGCCGCTGCTGCCAGGCGTGCCGGCTGCACCAGCAGGCCCTGCTGCTGCTGCTCCACCTCCTGAGGCATGCGGCACCACGCTGGAGGCGCGTGGGGTGAGGCCTGACACCAGCGGGGTGAGGCTCCCCGATCCCGTGCTGCTGAGGTTCATGTGCTGGCAGCGCGGCGACAGCGCAGCAGGCAGGGAGGCCTGGCTGCGCAGCTGCCCTGCGCTGCCGCTGGCGTGCGGCTGCGCCATCGCCGCCAGCACCAGGCTGGGGAACCACAGCTGCATGCCGGCGGGCCCGTATGCCCACCAGGGCATCTCCACCACCTCAGGGGCGGCGCCACACAGCATGGCTGCAGGGTAGCAGGGAAGGCAAGCGGCGGCAACAGCGGCAGCCAGGGCATGAGCAACGTGCAAGTGCACGTGCACGTGCGTGCATGTGACCATGCACAAGCATGTGAGCCTGGACATACGCATGCGTATGTGTCTACGCGACCTTGTCTTGTGCACTTGCTCGCGCATGCGTGTGTCAATGCATGCACGCTCGTGCGTGCGTGCGTGTGCCTGCGCGTATGCGTGTGTGCATGCGTGTGCGCTGGCCTGTGTACGTGCATGATTGTGTCTGTGCACACAAGGGTGCATGCATGGCTTGCATCTGTGGCGTGCTCAGGTGCGAGAGCGCACTGGTGCGCGTGCAGGCGTGCGAGCGTGCATGCATGTGCATGCACAAGCGCATACGCCAAGCGCATGCACGTGTGTATATGTGTGCATGCCATGCGTGCGCAGGCAGTGCACAAGGGCTCGAGTGGATTTTCTGCACCTGTGCCTGCATATGATGTGTGTGCATGTGTTTGTGTGCGCTTGTGCATGCCTACGCGCAGGTGCATGGATGATGTGTGCGCATCTGAAGTGAACGCAGGTGCCTGTGTGTGCATGATGGAAGACAAAGCACACGCACACCTGTGCACACGCACACACACGCACGCACGCACGCACGCACATGCACGTACGCGCACCTACAGCCACACGCTTGTGCACTGCGCACACAACATGCACACCTACACACACGCACGCACACCGGCGCACACGAACGCATGTGTACCTACCCACACACTCGCACGCACGCACGCAAGGGCACCTAAGCACACGCACGAGACACGCGAGTGCACCTACCCACACGCGCACGTGCACCTGCACACACACGCATGCACCCCCGCCCCCCACCCCCCCGACCTAGGCACGCATGCAGACGCGCACATGCATGCATGCTTACCTGCGCACACGCACGTACACACATGCACACACCCCCACACACCCGCACCTACGCATGCAGACGCGCACGCGCACACCTAGCACAGCCACCTGGGCACACTCGCGCACGCGCACGCGCACGCGCACGCGCACACGCACACGCACACGCACACGCACACACACACACACACACACACACACACACACACGCACACACACACACACACACACACACACACACACGGGCACATGTATGCACACACTTATGCGCACCTGTGCACACACATGCACGCGCGCGCACCCATGCACGCACGCGCACGCACGCATGTGCACCCACCCATGCAATTGCATGCACACCCACACGCACGCAGGCGCAAGCACCCATGCACACGCGCGCACGGCCACCTACGAACACACGTGCATATGCAAACACACGCACCTGTGCACACGCACGCGCAGCTACGCACACGCACACATGCAAGCGCACCTGAAGACGCGCACGAGCGCAGGCATGCGCACCCACGCATGGCCGCACAAGCACCTGCGCGCACACGAACGTGCGAACACCGCGTGCCTACGCACGCACACACGCACGCACGCCCAGGCACACGCGCGCCCACACATGGCTATCCTGCGCATGTCCACATGCTCGCAAGCACAGGGCTGCATGCACACACGTGCATGCACGCGCATGCATGCAGACTCATTCACTTGTACAACCATGAGTGTACGCATATGGGTGCGCGTGCGTCACGCATGGCATGCATGCATGCCTGCGTGCGTGCGTGCACGCGTGCACTATGCAGGGTTTCGCACACGTGTGGCTGCATGTAGTTACATTCACATGTGTGCAAGTAGGCTCATCCGCGTGCCAGCATTCCTGCATGCATGCGCTGTTGTGCGCGTGTGCATGCATGCGGGTGTGCCTGCGTACACGTGCGCGGGTGCGTGCCCGCAGAGGCCGGCGTGCGTGTTTGGGGGGCGGGGGGGGGGGGGCCCTCCCATGCGGGCTGCATGCGCGTGCATGTGGTGTGTGTGCGCATGTTAGAATGGGCGCGAATGTGGGTGTTGGTATGTGTGTGCTTGCACAAGCGTGCGTGTGTGAGTGTCTGTGTGCCCGTGCTTGACTGCATGCGCACGTGCCCACGTGCTATGCATGTACTTGTGTGTGGATATGCTGTACAGCACTCCAGTTTGCGCCAGCTTGTGCAGGTGTCCAGGTGTCGATGCAGCTCAGGTGTTGCGTCAACACCTCACACACGGGAGCTGTTGGAAGCAAGTAACAAAGCAACAAAGCACCCTCTTCTGCTGACGTGGTGAACCGGCATGCGGTAGGGTCGACAAACATCCAAAACACGTCACACGCTGGGCTGAGCATGCACAGTGTGCGCCCCCGAGTGGCTGCAGCTGCGGCGCAGCCGCACCTTCGGAGCCGCCCGTGGGGCCAGCCTCCACGCTGCTGCTGGTCGCTGCCTCCCACGCAGCAGCCAGCCCAGGAGCGCCTGGCTCTGGCACTGCAGCTGCTGCTGGAGCTGTGCCTGCCTCGCTGCTGATGCCGAGCCCCGCCAGGTTGTGTATGCTGCTGGACCTGCTGTGCGCTGCACTGGCGCTGGTGCTGCCTGCCCTGCTGCTGCTGGGGCCTGCTGATACGGCCAGCGTGTCGGAGAGCCAGAAGCTCTCCACCTGCAGCAGCACACAGCGGCAGCAGCACGGACTTGTGCCAGCGCCTCTCTCAGAGCACAATGTGCTGCGCCTTGGCGGACGTGCGCCAGGCCCCTGCAGGCTACGCGCACTGACACAAGCATGCGATTCAACAGTGCTTGTGCATGAGTGGGCCATCCAGCATGCGTGCGTGCCAGTGCTTTGGCGATCAACTAGGCTCGTGTCAGGACGTTTCGGTCTCCTGTGGCTGCCAGCGCAGCCGCGGCGGCCTCCGCGCGCCCCACCTCGTCAGCCAGCACCAGCTCAGCGCCGCGCCCCAGGTCCAGCACACTCATCAGGCCACCCCAGCGCAGCAGCACCGCGTGGCAGGGGCTGCTGCTGCTCCTGCCGTGGCCTGCACTGCCGGCTGTGGCGGGGCGCAAACCGTCACAACCTGCAGGCAAGGCAAGGCAAGCAGCACCCGCAGCAGCTGATGCACTGGTGGCATGCACGCAGCACACAGGCTGTGCCAGCATGCACGGCCATGCCAAACACTGCTGCACACTACAGCCCTCGCTGCGGCAAGCACATCACAACCAACTGCGAGGAGGCAGCACTGCGCCAACCTGCACCCGCCGACAGCAGCACTGCCCACAGCACAGCACGCACCCCTCAGCACGCGCCTAGCCATGTCTGCTGCTGCGGGCGCCACCAGCGCCACGCCCTGCACCGGCCGCCCCACGTTGAACATGGACAGCTCGCGCACAGCAACCAGCCGCCGCTGACCAGAGCCGGCCGCCAGGCCAGCACTGCCGCGGCCCGCCGGCAGCAGGCCAGCTGCTGCTGCTGCTGCTGGTGGGCCTTCCAGCTGCAGCACGAGCAGCTGCAGCGGTGCTGAGGCAATGAGGATGTGCTGCTGGGTGCAGTCCATGGCCAGCGGCACCTGCAGCAGGGCAGCAGCACAGCAGCAGCAGCAGCAGCAGCAGCAGCAAGCGTGCAGTGCAGCACACGGCGTGGGGTCTCCAACAACCCGCAGGTGCGGCAGCTGGGCAGCAACTGCGCATGGACAAGCCTGTGCCAGCTGACGTACAGCGATGCCACAGCTGCTGCTGCTGGTGGTGGTGTTGATGCTGCTGCTGCAATGGCTGTAGCTGGTGTGTTACGTTGCAACGCAGACCCGCTGGCTGCTGGGTCACCTTGCTCAGTGTGTATGAAGCAACCACTGCTGACAGGTCCAGGTGGCTGCGTGGGAACAGCAGCAGCTGGCACTTGAAGCCCGCGCCCAGCCCTCGGCTCAGGTCCACGCCAGAGCCGGCTGCTGCTGCAACAGCAGCTGCCGCAGCGGCTGCGGACGCTGCCGCTGCTGCTGCTGCGCTGCTGGCTGCGTCGCTGCTGCCGGTCAGGGGGCTGCAGGAGCAGGCCGCCACAAAGCCCGACAGCCAGCCCAGCCCGACACACGACAGCCGGCGCTCCTGCAAAGTGCAGTGCGGCAGGCGCGTAGCATGCGGGTCGCTCGATGAGGCACAGCAGCACCGACAGCATCGAGTACAGATCCGGCATGTGTCTTGCTTGAGCCGCCGCCGGAAGCTGGCACTGCCCGGCTGACCCTGGCCAGGCTGCACCGTCTGCGCAGCCATGCGCAGCCTGGTGCTGGCGTCCAGCAGCAGCGGGCGGGGCGCGGCGCACCTGTGACACGTCCCCAAACAGCCGCCACCGCTCCTGCCGCCTGTTAAACAGCGCCAGGCCCTGCCGCCCGGCCGCGGCGATGTCGGCGCCACAGCCGCTCACCGCCACGTGCTGCAGGGGCCAGTTGGCGGCCAGGTACGCGGCGGGCAGCGGCACGTGGTGCACGTGCAGGTCGCTGCCGCTGCCTGCTGCTGCGTCACCCGGGTCGTGGCCTGCCATGCCGCCTGCTGCTGCGAAGCTGCTGCCTGGCCCGCCGCCCGTCAGCGCCTCAGTCACCAGCAGCAGCCGGTCCGCCGCCTGCGCGCGCAGCAGGGGCAGAGCCGGCAGCCACACCAGGCAGCCGCACAGCACAGCCGGCCTCGTCAGCCGCGTGCATGCATGGTGCAGGGCAGCGCTGCATTCGGCGGCATGGGGAGCTGCTGCTGCGGCCCTTGCACAATGCACGGCACTTCCAGCGTGCGTGCGTATGCTGCAGCTGCAAGCGACACCATCTGCCGCAAGCAGTTGCCCACTCAGCGGACCTGCACATGGCTGCTGCGGCTGCGGCTGCGTCTGCCCCAGCCCCAGCCCCAGCAGCCCCCCTCACCTGCAGCACGTGCAGCTCCTCGCCCAGCTGCGCCACGCCCAGCCCGCCAGCCCCGCCGCCAGCAGCAGGCACAGCGTGTGACACGCGGTGGTGGTGCCGCAAGCTCTTGGCCAGGCTCAGCTCATACAGGCTGCTGCTGCTGCCGCTGCTGGCAGGGGGGCGGCTTGCCAGCAGCAGCTGGTAGCCGTGGACGCCCCAGGCCAGGCAGTGCACAGCACCATCCACAGACACCTGCTGCAGCTGCTCACCCGGCGGATTACTGCTGCCATCATTGTATGCTGCTGCTGCTGCTGCTGCTGCTGCTGCTGCTGCGACGTCTTCTGTCTGTGTTGAGCCTGCACCAGCAGCAGCAGCCAGGCTGCTGGTGCGGCTGCCGCCCTGCCGCACACCGCTGCCGCCCACGTCGCTGGCGCGTGGGGTGTCGGGGGCCGGCTGCCGCAGCGTGCACAGCAGCCTGCAGCCCGAGGGCGTCCACAGCGCCAGGCCCTGCCGCCCGAACCCCACCGCCAGCGCGCGGCAGTCGGGGGCCCAGCCCAGGCACGCCACAGCGCCCGTCTGCGCTGGCGTGTGGCCCCAGTCGGCCAGCTCCAGGCTACGCACCAGCTGGCCCGCAGCCAGGCCCGTCAAGCCCTGACCCTGGCCCGCCAGCCCACCAGGGGATGCCTGCGCAACACCCGCCACTGCTGCTGCTGCCGTGGCAGCCGGCAAGCTGCTGCTGCTGCTGCTGCTGCTGGCGAGGGGTGCTGGCGATGCACCTGCAGCTGCTGCGGCAGGGCCTGCTGGTGCTGCTGCTGGCGGGTGCAGCCGCAGCAGGTGCACAGCCCCACTAGCAGTGCCCAGGGCTATGAGCTGTGCCTGCGGCCCTACCTGCACACGCGTGGCCCTGCGCGGGTGGCCAAGCCAAGACAGCAGTCATGCAGCAGAGTGACGCAAGTCAACTCCCAGTCCTGAGGAAATGACAGTCGGCACACGCTTGCAACCAAAGGATCGCAGAGTGTCGCAGAGTACACATGCAACAGTTGGCCACGGCAACAGCCTGTGTGCAGGCTTGCTGTCGCCGTCACCAGCGCAGCCCAGCCCTGCACAATGCTGCTGCTGTCCCTCAACCTCAGCAGCCACACTGCGGTGCATCCCGCGCTGCCCACCTTGCTGCTGGGCCGCACAGCCAGCGCCTGAAGTCCAGCTCCGCAGTCAGCAGCGTGCCAGCATGGCCGGGGCTGTGCAGTGCAGCTGAGCCATCAGCAAACACCACCGCCAGCAGCCTGCTGGTGCCACAGTAATGCATGTGCACCACGGCACAATCTGGCAAGCCTGGGTGCAGCTGTTGCTGCTCTTGTTGCTGCTGCAACAAGCCTGCTTGGCTCTCTGCTGCTGCTCCTTGCTGCTGCTGCTGCTGCTGCTGCTGCTGCCCTGGCTGTGCCTGCTGCTCTGCTGCATCTGGCAGCAGGTCACACAGCTCCGACCGCATCTGCAATGCAGCAGCACATTGTCGCGAGGGCAGACATTGTGGCTGAATTAGGATGCAAGGCTGTGACGCATGCAGCTCCTTGAACGATGTTGCTTCTGCCAGCCTGCGACAGCGCCCAGCATCTGCTGCTGCCTGTGCTCAGCTCATGGCGCAGCGGCGGGCTGCAGGGCCGCCCGGGCAGCGCCGCACCTTGCCCAGCCAGCTGGCGCTGCCCAGCAGGCCATCCGCGTACGCCACCAGGATGCCCTGGCTGTCGCAGCAGATGCAGCTGGGCGGGGCGCTGTGCTGGCAGCGCAGCGGGTGTTTGATGTACACGTCCACAGTGCGCAGCGCCTGCAGCTGCTCAGTGCCGCCCCAGTGGCTGCTGCTGTGCGGCAGCACGGGCTCCCTGCTGATGTGCAGGCTGTACAGCAGCAGCCAGCCCTGGCTGGTCTGCGGAAGGAGCGGCAGCGGGCGGTCATGCTCAGCGAACACGGACGCTGACTGCACCAGAAGCAATTGCTGGCCTATGCGCATGAGGCCTGCCGTGACGAGACTCGCGTGTTGGCCAAGCAAGCAAATCAAAGGTTGCACAGATGGCAGGCAACACAGTAACCCTGCTGCTGTCAGTTTGCAACAAGGCTCTGATGACATGTTGAGCATAGACAGTTAGCTCAACAGGTGGAGGGCAGGTAGCTGCAGACATGCGCATTTGCACGACAATACAGTGCTTGCAGAGCTGCCCCTGCTACATGTCGGCTCACCAGCACTGCCAGGCTGCTTCGCTCTGGGCACCAGCAGGCTCCCACATGCTGGCCGTACTGCTGCACCTCCTGCTGAGACAGCGTGTGCTGACCCAATCGCAGCCGAACTTGGCCACCGCTCCAGACTTGAACAGACCATTCCGAAACGGCTACGAAGTAGGTGTGATCAAGGTGCAAACTGAGGAAATGGCCAGTGCCACCGGAGGTGCTAAGCACGCGCGGCCAGCTGTAAGCAAAGTACATGCTGCAGGATCCTCTCCAGTTGAGCAAGTGAGTCACTCATTGTAACCAAGGCAACGACATGTTCAATTCCAAGCTTTCAAATGTCAGCTGTCTTGCTGGCGTTGAGACGCACGGCACCGCTCAACAAAGCAGAGAGCCCTTCAATAGCCGCATACGCGTAGATCACCTTCGCAGCGTCCCTTCCCAGCATGTTAGTGCCATGTCAGTAGGTGCCATGTCACGCTGTTCAAGTCAAGTCATGTCTTGAACTAGCAAGTTTGAAAAGCTAAGCTGCCGTTGTCCCTTTTCTGACATAGCCATATACCTAAATAGCCTTGCTTGCACCGTAGGCACCGGTCGTGTGGCAGTATCACCGTCTCGTAGCAGCCTTCCAGCCCTTTGACACAGCTACAGTGATTGGCAGAATATCACATAGAGATCCAAGGCCGGCAGCGTTGTGAACCGCCCAAGACCTGATGTTGCCCCCGCAGAGCTAGCTAATGCGGCTTCTGTGCGCCCGCTCCAGCTGCAGCAAAGCGTTTCGCACTACCAGGGAACGCGCATCACGCCGTTTGTTCACCCAAATGGAGCTAAGCGGCGTCCAGGCTGCACCAGGTCAGGGCAGTGGCGGGCTGCTGCAGCCTGCATGCATCAGCCCCCGACGGGTCTGCGCATGCATTTCAGCAGTCTTGCTCATCATCAAGGTTGCGCTCGGAACATATGCGTAACTGCTTTCATGCTGCTGACATGGGCCTGCATGTGCTGCTGCCTCCTGCTGCTTATGCGCTGATCCCTCTGCTGTTGCTGCCACAGCCCCATGGCACCTGCGTGGCCAGCCCCACTCAGCGCTGCAGGCTGATAAACAGTTTCCCAGCGTACCAGCTGGCTTCAAGCAGCAATCTGCACCCCAGCAGCAGATGGCTGGTTTCTATTCACACCAGGCAGCTCCGGCGCACCTGAATGCAAATGAGCTGTCAGCATCAGACAGCGACAGCAGCGACAGTGCAGGCCCCGTGCGGGTGCCACTGAAGCTGGTTGTGGCTGACGCTGTCAAGCGCTGGTTCAACGAGACATTGAGTGAGGCACGGCGGGGTGATGTCAAGCAGCAGGCGCTGCTGAGCCAAATGTATGCTGATGGCTATGGTTGTAAGCAGGATGTTGAGCAGAGCAAAGTCTGGGGCGAGCGTGCCCGGCTGCGTGGCTACCAAATGAGCGGAGTGTATGACGCTTATTAGGCCGGCAGCAGGGTTGCGACGTTTCGCCGTCACGCTTCAGCGAGGCACAGCTGTAGATGGCTTGGGCATGTTGCAGCAGCAGGTGTGCACCACCTGGCACGAGTTGAGCCATGCTTTGCTGCTGCTGGGCGTCTGGCAGGCTGGCAGGCATGACTGCAGTAGGGTTCAGCTGTAGGGTTTAGCAGCAGGGTATGGCATGATGTAGAGATGACAGCTAGCCCTTTGCAGCCGCGCGGGCTAGGCATGCGCCAAGTGCGAGGTGGCGGCCGCCAGTCTTGCAGCTTGCTGGCGCTGCTCTGTCAGTGGAGTGACGCCGTGCCCTTCCGCATGCCTTGTGGTGTGGCATTGAGGCCTGCGGTGCACCAACGGAACCTGGCATTGCAATCGCTGATTAACTGCAGTGTTCGTCTGTCCTCTTTGAAGTGAACGAGGTTGATGAGGGGCTGAGGTTCAAGTTGCAGCACTGGGCTGGCGCCATGTGCTCGCAGGTGCGGGTGGCGCAGGGCACAGCATGCTGCGTGTGCTGGGAGTTTTGCAAGCGTTTGTTGGCAGCCTGCTTGATGGGCTTTGGCACACGGTGGGACCCGCCCATAGTTTGTGCGCAGTTGTTGACGAATTGTTGCTGCCACTTATCGTATTGTTGTGCATGTTGTTAGTGTCATTTCGTGCTGGTGTTGGCTTGCAGCATAAGCATTGCAGCATAAGCAGTGCAATAAGTTGAGCTGCCTGCACCATGACACCACCATGCCTCTATTGTGTGTGCTTGGGTTACTCCTTCCGTCTGCACGGCAGTGTCGGCTGTCCCTGCTTGTTGAGCAGCAGCTGAGAGCCCTCTTTGATTTGACGAGCGTTACATAGACATGAGCTTCTGGTCTAGCACTGCAGATGCTGTTATGCATGCGGTGGTTGAGCAGCCACTGCAGCTGCTGCCTCATGCTTGTGGTATATACTCCCTGTCAACCGGCAGCAAGCACATGATCAGGGTGCTCCTGCTGTAGCACGTCCCTGTAAGCCAGGCAGTGAGGGCTCCACGGCACAATGGCTGCTTTGGGCCAGTGCGTGTCTCCCTTGCTTGCCTGCAGGCAGTCACAGCAGCAGTCCGCAGGCAGCCCACTGAGGATGCTGCCGCAGTTGCACGTGGTTGATGGATAGTGTACGGCATGGGGGCATACCCTGCCTGATAGCTACCCTGCATGTACAGGTGCCTGCCTCTGGTGCCAAGGTTGTTGGTTGGGTGCCGCCACTCAGCTGCTGGCTGCAGCCAGGCAGGACCACTAGTACTGCTGGCAAGCACCAGTTGTATCATATCGCCGCTTTGTGCCCAAGTGCGCTTGCATCTCGCCAGTCCAGTGTCAGGTGTTGGCATATTGCGGCAGTGCCAGCACCTTACCATCTTGGTTGACCACAGCGCAAGTGCTGCACGATGTGGCGTCATGCAGCTGCGTTGTCAGGGCAGGCAGCAGTGCAACCCATTATCTGGGCCTGAGCAGTTGGAGAAAAAAGAGCAGTTGGTTGCTCCATTGTGCAATGATTTGCACTGTCCGTCTTTGCTCAAGTTGTTGCTCTGGCGAGGTTGGTGGCTTAGCTCAGCCCTTCAGGCTGAGCTTCATAACCTACTGTGGGACACTGTAGAACGTATGCCTCTTGCTGCAACAATCTGCACTTGTAATGCAATGATTGGCACTATAGCATAGACATGCCTGGCTTGATCGCATCTGACCCCTGGTTTTTCTGCTGGCAAGCAGCACATTACGGCCTGCATGTTGCGACGAGCTGCAGCATGTTGTGTGTTGGTGGAGCAGGCACTGCTCAGCAACTGCTGTGCTGTGCAAGCTTTTCGCAGATCATGTCAGTGCTGGGAGCTCCCAAGAATTGCTCAGCATTTGTCAGTGCAGATATGTGCACTAAATGTTGTCATTGTGCAGCTTGTAGAAGAGTATGCACTGACAAATGCAGCCACCTGACTGCGAAAAGACACGTGTGTGCATGCATGATGGACAAGCAGCCTGCTATGAAGGAAGCAGCCTGCGTTGCATTTGTAATGCTGGGTTGCAGTGCTGCTGCTTTTGATTGTGATGCTTCCTGGCCTGACTTTGCACCGTTTGATGCGACTGGCTACCGCTACCGACTACCATACTATTCACTTCAAGTACTTAGTTCCTCTGAAAACAGCTACAAGCTACGCGTTTCGGGCTCTTCGCCCGCCGCCCGTTTCTGCTGCGATAGACCCCGCAGGTCATAACAGCGTGCATGGCTGCATGCATGCTGCAAAACCGTATGTTGGTATGACACAAGTGTAATACTTGTGTGAATAATGGCAGGAGCAGCAACCTCCAAGGCTGCGCCGCAGGAGCGTTCGCAGCTGCAGCTTGGTCCGCTTGCAGTGCGACATGCTGTAAAAGCCAGGCACCGAACAGAAGCACGGCATTCGGACGGAGTGGAACAGTACTAATGCTTATTTATGAAACCAAAATTTCAGCACAGGTCGTTCTGTGCTGGCACAAAGTGCCGCCTGTTTCTGCTGCGATAGAAACGGCAGGCCATAACAGCATGCACGGCAACATTCATGCTTCAAGAACGTATGCTGGTATGACAAAGTCAAAATTCTTGCGTGGACAATGGCAGGAGCAGCAACTTCCAAGGCTGCGCCGCTGGTGTGCCGTGCAGGCCCTGGGTGATAACTGTTTGACTTTTGCAGTCAGCTAGCGATGCCTGAAATCGCGTACAAGAGGTATCCGCTTACTCTTATCAGGTACTCACATGCATTCCGCAGCCAAGGCATCTACTTATGCACGGTTGTCGTTGTGAAGCACTCGCCTGCAGCACGACAAAGTGCCGCAGCTGTTACTACGAGACAGCAGACCACATATTCGGTATATACCGTAACAATTTTCTAATAAATTTGCTCGAGGGTAGCATTGCCAGTGATGCAGTCCTCCTCCAACAACAGCAATAGTGGTGTACTGCTGTTGTTGCTGCTGCTGCGCAGTATGCTGCTGCTGGTGGTGCTGCTGCCGCTACAGACAGCAGTGGTGCTGAGGATCTGGCCCGGCTGGTTGTCGAAGCCACAGTGACTAAACAGTGGTAGCACGCCAGGATGATGAGTTGGGGCTGGGTGCCTGGGGCAAAGAAGCCATGCCATGGCTATGCGGCATAGAGGGTATTCAGCAGAGATGGGTAAAATGATGATGATCATCATTATCCTATCACCATTCAATGGGTAAACTGATGATGATAATTGGCAGAGACGTGGCCGCCAGCAGTGCCAACTTCAGAAATGACATAAGTACAATGCTGCCCATAAGCAGTCGTGCTGCCAGGCTAGTGATGCATAACATACCTCTCATGATGTGGTAAGTTTTGTGAAATGCAGCTGACTGGCCCAAGGGTCTGGTGTAAGTGCATGGACTACATTACATTACATTACATTACATTACATTACATTACATTACATTACATTACATTACATTACATTACATGCTCCACCCAACAAGGAGTGGGAACCCCATTCAGGAGCCAACGAGAGGCTCAAAGGTTGACCAGTTGGGGTTGATTTGCACACGTAAAGTTCACCTCATGCACGTACTCACCAGAAGAGTCCTAGATGCTGCTGCAGCTGATGATGATGATATGCTCTTACAGAAGGAAGGGCGTAAGCCATCAGACAACAGCCATGTACAATGGTGCAGCCCGCACTCGTTCCCAACGCCAACGCCAACGCCAACGCCAACGCCAACCGCCAACGCCAACGCCAACCCGCCAACGCCAACGCCAACGCCAACGCCAACGCCAACGCCAACGCCAACGCCAACGCCAACGCCAACGCCAACGCCAACGCCAACGCCCAACGCCAACGCCAACGCCAACGCCAACGCCAACGCCAACGCCAACGCCAACGCCAACGCCAACGCCAACGCCAACGCCAACGCCAACGCCAACGCCAACGCCACGCCAACGCCAACGCCAACGCCAACGCCAACGCCACGCCAACGCCAACGCCAACGCCAACGCCAACGCCAACGCCAACGCCAACGCCAACGCCAACGCCAACGCCAACGCCAACGCCAACGCCGCCAACGCCAACGCCAACGCCAACGCCAACGCCCACGCCAACGCCAACGCCAACGCTAGCCAGTGAACGCTTCACTGCCGCGCCGCTCAACCAACAACGCACATTGCACGTACACATGCTGCATTTTCCTGTTGTTACTCAGCTTACAAACCCCCACACATCTGACCAACCCCATTGTAAGGAATGTCAATGATTTTGTACAAAGGCCATGTACCTGAGGCAGGCGGTACAGGCATGCATGTCCTCAGCACAACACAACTACAATGTGGAACTGACTACAATGTGGTACAATGATGATGATGATGATGATGAACTACAATGTGGAACTGACTAACTAGTGTATACACTAGCATGCTATAGCACAGCACAGCGGCATTTTGCAATGCTGCAGCCACACAGACACAGTGCATGGCATCCCGATGGTGATGATGAAGGTGATGAGGTACACTTTATGACACATACTCAAACGCTGACCGGGCGTGCTGAGAGTTACCTGCTTATGCATTACACAGCAGGCACTTGCAATGTGGCTTGCTGCGCCTGCGCATGTTCGCTGCAGGTGGCATCGCTGTAGCTGAAATTCATAGGTGTGCACCCTGCTAAACCCTCACCGCTGCTTGCAGGTGAAGTATTTAGACAGATGAGGTGCAGTGACACCAGCAGCATGCATCGGCATCAGGTGTCACAGTGGGCAGGACAGCAGCAAGCCGGGCAGTGACACCAAGCAGTGACACGAGCATGCTGTCGCACTGGGCGGGGCGCCGCGGGGTGACACCACTTGTCGTTCTCGCCCTCTAGACGGCGACACATGGACATGTCTGCCTGTCAGGGCCTTTGTGCTGTTGTGTGCGGCGCTGACAGGCGCATGCCATGTGCCATGTTTGCCGTGCTAAAGCACTGTGCTCGTCGTTGCATATTAGAGGAGCAGCAGTGAACAACTGTATGTGCACATGTCGATTGTGTGTCACTGTCTTGTGCAGTGCATAAACCCCGTTGCAACTCAACTGAGTGTCAAAGCACATGCGGGTTGGGTGTGGACATTGGGCACTCTGGCACCTGGCATGCACGTCCTGCACATATATTAGTACGTTTTGGCTTTATAGTACTGTGGTGGTTCTTGTCAAACCCATGCGTGGACTTTGATCATACCTGTCTCCTTGCGTCCACCATAATTGCACTCCAAGTGCAATCAAGCAGCTCAGATTTGACCAAGGCTCAGCAGCAGGTGCAGCTGGCTAGAGCCATAGCTGTGCAATGACGCCACTGCTGCTGACATGACTTGAAGTTGTGTTGTCACCAGTACTACTTCACGGTGAACAGGACGAGTGGAATTACCTTCGTTGCACTCCCCAGATTTGCGTGCAGAGCAACGCAGCTTGAGCTGACAAAATCAGCAGTGCTGCGTTGCACCTGCACATGTGTATGCATGCAGCTGGCAGCCTAGGTCGAAACTTACAACGATGTGGCTGTGCGCCCTGAACTGCATCATATGCACGTCTAATGCTTGTTATGCTGCCTACATGCCAGCGCATGATTGTTTCGAGGTGCACGAGGCACGTACCTCGTGCACCCGCGGTTCAAGGGCGCATCTAGTCCCTCAAATAGTCTTCTTTGAATGTCAACCAGTCGTATTAAACATTTCAATACGGCTGCATAAGTTTGGATTTAATGGCGTTAATGAGGCAAATGCTGTGTGGACTTGGAGATCCGGTGGCCATTGGGAGGTCGTGGCGATCTTCCCTAGGCAAGGCGCGCCACTGCCAGGGCATCGCTGCGGGAGCAAACTTCTGCAGGACCAACGCAACTTACACATGCTGTGACGCGAAATGCGACTGGATGGCGGGCCTCGCATGCACCCGGGAGCAGGGTGCGCGGGATCCCACATGCCGCTTTTCAGGTACGCGCCGCTGCTGCACAGGGCACAAGACCATGATCTGCCGACGATTACTACACTAATCTATTGCAACTCTACTTGCAGACCCACTGCGGTCATTGCATCGTACTGTGCAGCAGCTTTCAGCAAACGAGCTGCCAAGCAAGGCTGACCTGGAGTCCGCTGGAGCACTGCTAAGCAGCATCAACGCAGTTCATTATCACCGAAGTTTTGAAGAGCACAAATCCAGCTTCCATGGGTGTGCTCGGTAAGAGGCAGCTTGCAGTATATGCTTGCATAGTTTTAAACCATAGTACAGGCCCTGACCCCTGCTGGCAGCAGGGACTGGTGTGTGGTGTCATGCGTGCACATGTACACTACTACATCAGCTGCCCTACCCTTGAGCACAGAAAACAAATTTTGATGTATGACCACACCGGCAAGTATGGAAAACACGTTGACTTGCAGTCGCCCACAGCTTCTTTGTCACGCGCAACAAAGAAAGTGGGGGCCCCCTTGTCTGGGCACTCAACAGCTTAGAGTTGCCCGCCCCACACGCAGTTAAATAAGCCATTGTTCAGATCTATTCAAGCAGTTACCTCAGCTCTAGGCACCACAGTGCCTTGCAGATGTGAGATCCCTGCATGCACACCGCAAAGCCTTCAGGTCAGCTGGTTATGCATCGCCGCCTGCCTGCCTGTGGTGCTTCCGTGCACAGGCTGGTCTTTGGACAGCCCGCAGCGACTGATGAGCGTGCAGCAGCCACACCAGCAAGGGAGCCAGCAGCCACTGCAGCAGATGCATCGCAAGCAGCACCCAACGCACAGATCTACGGCCTGCTGGTGACAGGTGAAGCAATTGCAAATTCCGCAGAGTTCAAGCAGCTGCTGCCAGCAGCAGAACTGGAGGCACACGCAGCCAGTGTCGCATGCCATATGGGCTACGCGCTGATGGTCGAGTGCGGCAAATGGAATGCTGCTGATGTGCCAAGGCTGCAGGTAGTGCGGGGGGAGCCAGCCAGGGCTTGGCTGTGGTTGCGGGGCCCCAAGCCCAACAGCAAGAGGGAGTTTGCTGCTGGTGCCTTGCCCATGACTGTCATTGACGGTAGCACCAGCAGCTGCCTCACTGGCGAGTTGATCACTGGAACGAAGTTTGAGTCTAGGACGACCAGGATGGGGCGGAAGAGGTACGCTGAAAGCTGCCGGGTGCTTAACCCCTACACCTTCAAGCCTGTGTGCAGGGTGATCAACATCCTGACAGTGAAATACGGAGTGGAAAGCACAAAGTGGCGACCGTCATAAGGTGGCTCCCACCTTATGAGCCACCTTATGACGGTCGCCACTTTGTGCTTTCCACTCCGTATTTCACTGTCAGGATGTTGATCACCCTGCACACAGGCTTGAAGGTGTAGGGGTTAAGCACCCGGCAGCTTTCAGCGTACCTCTTCCGCCCCATCCTGGTCGTCCTAGACTCAAACTTCGTTCCAGTGATCAACTCGCCAGTGAGGCAGCTGCTGGTGCTACCGTCAATGACAGTCATGGGCAAGGCACCAGCAGCAAACTCCCTCTTGCTGTTGGGCTTGGGGCCCCGCAACCACAGCCAAGCCCTGGCTGGCTCCCCCCGCACTACCTGCAGCCTTGGCACATCAGCAGCATTCCATTTGCCGCACTCGACCATCAGCGCGTAGCCCATATGGCATGCGCCACTGGCTGCATGTGCCTCCAGTTCTGCTGCTGGCAGCAGCTGCTTGAACTCTGCGGAATTCGCAATTGCTTCACCTGTCACCAGCAGGCCGTAGATCTGTGCGTTGGGTGCTGCTTGCGATGCATCTGCTGCAGCACCCTGCACACAGGCTTGATTTGTTAGCCTAATATGGCATGCTGCTGCAGCAGCGATCATTACATGTGTGTGGTTTACCGCTCCTGGAGCACCACTAGCGCACCCGCACCCCATGCAGCAGGCGCAGCTGTCCACGGGGTAGGGATATGCTGGTAGTTCTCAGGGGCATGTGGGCAGCTTCTGGTGTGGCAGCTTTGGCAGCTTCACAAGCTCATGTGCGGCTCGTCTGTCAAATGTTTCTTGCTATCGTGCCATATTGTAAAGGTTTGCTGGCTGATAGTGATGTTGAGGTTAGCTGCTGGGCAAGGTCCTACCAGTCGGACGCTGCTCAGCGGTTCACGGCTTGTTGTTCACTCCACTAACCACATGTGTTGAGCAATCATTGCTAGTGGCACTGTAAGTGTGGTATATGGCTTGAACTGCATGCTGTACATGATGCGCTGAGTGGTGACCCCCAGGATGAGTTGTGCTAGTGCCGCGTTAGAACTAGCAGCTGCCGCAATGGCTGGTGACAAAACTGAGCTGTACCACATGTGGCTGTGCTCTCTTGTTCTTTTTGGTGGTGCCCCCTCCTCTGGCTGGTTGTGTCTCACTGTGCACTGCCCAGCGGGTTGGCAACATGGGGGGGTTGCAGGCTCCCTGTGATGTGGGGCTGCTGAAATGCCATTGCATGGGTTGAGAAAGGAGCAGGTTCCAGCCCATCACATGTATTCTAGTACATTCTGGTGTAGGTCCTGGCATGCTCTGCACAGGCTCAGCACGTGTACAATATACATGCATCGGTAACAAGAGAAGATCCATCAGGGGCACATCCGCACCATGCTTTTACACAAATGTATACTGTTTGTGTCTGCGGGTTGACAGGCTGCGGCTGCTCAGCCCGTCGGACAGTCAGTTGTCAGCAAAACGAGCAACAAGTTAACGCGGCTGTTGCAAATGTGGTGTCTGTGGCGGCAATGGCGACCACGTTCATCGTTGTACAGCACAAGTCCATAAGAGCTATGAAGTATGGCTGAGCAGTTGCCACAATTGCACTGGTACGCATAGCCTGGTGCCACTAGCTACCAGCAAGCTGTAACAAAAGCAGTACCACACTAACCGCGACACCAGCTCGCGGCATTCATGGTGACGCTGCAGAGTAATGTCGACTGTGGTGACGCGCCATGCGGGAGTTCCATTGGAGCCTGGCACAGCTGCGGCCAAAGAGTGCCTTTGCGCAGTAAACCGGTTGCTGCAAGCTGCAAGGGCACTGCAACATCGACACCGCCCTACAGCATTGATCAGCTCACAGAAGCGATGCATGTGCAGCAGGACATCATGTGGAGCAACAAGCCCGTCGCGGGTGGCGTGCTCTATGGTCGCTTGGAGGATCTCATACAGGCAGCTTCACCAACAGCAATCATGTGCGACAAGGCAAGCAGTGCCTTGGCGGCTCTTTTGGGGGGAGGGGCCTACTCACAATTTGTCCAATGGCACAGCACCATAAGAGTCATACGTTGGCTGCAACGCCATGTGAGCACCGCATGTGCTGCATTGTGTTTTGTACTTGCAAATCTGCATAGTGCGCTTCCTGGAAGCTTTCACAAGGCGATACAACAGCAGTGTACAGCAGTCAGCACCATCAAGCGAGTCCCAACAGAAGATCAGCCTATCGCGATGCTGCATGTTTGAAAGCCAGGGACTAGGCGCCCTTAGCGCTAGCACGTGGAGCACCCGATAGGATATCCCAGCCCCTGTGCAGCACAGTCGAAGTTGCTGCGGCTGCACAGCTGTGCAAAGCGCCGCACCTGTATTTGGACTTAGGGGCCCCTTGTTTCGCCAAAAGTCTGCTACATGTAATCTGGGAGAAGGAGTCACTAGCTGTGGGGTGGGTTCAGTTCAATGGCAGCTGCCGGCTGCCCCAAACCAGGCCATGTGCAACACACGTGCCCTCGTATGTGCAGAGCCTGCTGTGCAAGTATGGTGTGAATGTTGTGACCGCGGAAGGCAGAGCCAGTGCGTGCCAGAGCCATGTCAACAAGCAGGTCAGGACACTACTTGCTGAAAGGATTGCATGTGAAACGTTGGAACACTCCACTCTGAGTCGATATGTGGCTCATGTGCATCCCACTCATGTTGATGCTATGGGTTTCAGGAGGCCTAGGCCAGACTTGCGTTCAGTGGCAATTCCACGTGGTATTGAATTGCTGTTGCGTGTTCGTATGGGTTGTCTGTGTGTACATGAGCGTACTAGTCAGTATGGGGGTCGCAGAGCTAACTCCACTTCAGGATGTCCTTGTTGTGGTGCAGAAGTTGAGTCTTTGTCACACTTCATGTTTGATTGCCCTGCTACTTCTGCTCAGAGGGATAGTATGTTTGCTGAGATCAGATCCCTGCCTGGTTGCGCTGAAAAGTTGCGCAGCGTTTTATCCATGGCTGATTCGTCAATCAAGGTGTTGCGTTTTGTATCTGATGATATTTGGGGCAGTTCTGGAAGATGTCGGATGGTGTCACCGTGTATGGCTTCTTTTCTTGTCAAGTCTTGGGTTGTGCGCAATGCATGCAAACATTCTGGAGCAGTGCTCCCTCCTCTTTCCGCCCCGGTGGGGCGCGGGGCCGATGGCGCTGATGCTATGGCTTGAATGGGTAACATAATGATGATGACACTCGCCCTCGTGCACTCAAACACTGTGCTGCAGCTGGGCTCAATGGTTTGGCATGCCGAGAGCATCTGACAACATGTACAGTCAGTCTAATTGAGCAGAGCCTATAATTGCTGCCAACCTGCCGTTCTGTGCTGGCACGGCGCTGGACATGCCAATTCAATGATCGGGTCATCAGATTGAAACAATTTTCACAACATGCACTCCTGTACGCAGCTTGTCACCAGCCGCAGCAGCATGCCCATTTGAGATCTAACCCGATTTCTGTAGACTGCAACTAAAAAACGCTGACGTGCGCTATGCTGCCCCTTCATGAAGCAGTACAGCAAGCGGCAGTAGCAACAAGGGTTTCGTGTCACGTCATAAAGGGTTGTGGGCCCTGACAACGCATCTAGAGACCTTTAGCTGGACGCGAAGGTCGTGTCGCGTGCAGCTAAAGGTCTCTAGATGCGTTGTCAGGGCCCGCAACCCTTTATGACGTGACATTTCGTATGTAGGCTCGTGTGCCGCTGAAGCACGTCATTAGCTTGAATAAGCTTGGCAGTAAACAAACGTAAAACCCTCTATGTATTTGAACTGTGAAGCTTGATTGTAGCGTGGAAATATCGACCGCCCATGCTGGGAAGGGTGGGCGAGTTGTACATCCTAAGCAGGCGAGATGATCAGTTACAACTAGCTTATAACTATAGAAAAGCTACTTTATACCTACATATTTCCCCATACAGCAGAAGTCTGACGTGTTGCTCCCAACTTCCACTAGCAGGTACAGCATGGCAACATGCGGCATGCTCAGTGGCCTGACGCGACTGCCAAGCACAGCAACACGCCATGTTGTCCGTGAAAGCCTGCCAAATGCTTTGCCAGCTGCAATACGTACAAGCAGGCAAGTGTCTGCAGCTGCAAGCTCAAGAGCCAGCAGTGCTGGCAGTACACCTTGGCGCTACGGCAGAGAATGTGGCAGCAGGAGGCCCCATCCTGATGTACTTCAACAAAACTCTAGAGCCTCCAGTAGTGCTAAAAGGGCAGCATCGGGAGCTGGCAGCAGGTCTGAGGACCTCCAGCAAAGCGATGGTGTTGTGGCAGCTGTCAGGCCTGGCCTGGCTGGTGATGAGCCTGGCAGCACCACATGCAGCAGCAATGAGGGTGATGTATCAGCACGCACTGATAGCAGCAGCAGCAGCAGCAGCAGCAGCAGCAGCAGCAGCAGCAGCAGCAGCAGCAGCAGCAGCGGCAGCAGCAGCGGCGGCGGCGGCGGCAGCTATGGTAGCAAGAGTGGAGATGATAGTGATGGTGCCAGCACCAGTGCCGCTGATCCTGGACGGATTGGCAGCAGCAGCCGGAGAGCCGCCAGCTTCAGAGCTGCAGGCAGCGTCACAGGAGCAGGTGACGGCAATGTCAGCAACGTCAGCAGCACAGGCAGCCCACCGCAAGCAACAGGCACCATCAGCAGTACTGCTAGTGCACCAGCAACACGCACTTTTCGGCCCAGGCGGGGGGGGGGGGTCGTACCGCAAGCAGGTGCCGCCTCGTGATGCCAGCTTCTCGAAGGGTGACAGCACCCAAGCAGCAGAAGCATTGCTGCACAGGAGCTATAACTTGCTGTGCAATACAGCACTGCACCGGATCTGGTGAGTCGTCGCAAAGTCAGGGCCAGCAGGGGCGTCCCAGCTGCGTGCGTGTGAAAATGCTGACACCTACCATGTTTGCAGGCTGCTGCAACTGTTCCTATTGGCACGTTACTGCTCAGCCAGCGTCTTCCAGGTGGGTGTATGCACACGCCTGGAGCCCAGCAGCCCTCAAGCCTGCCGAGTACGGCAGTTGATGAAAGAACTGGTATCACCGCACTGTGTACTGAGGGCAGCAGCACTTGTCAGGCTTGCAGTGTGTAGAGCAGCAGGAAGAGTACTAGTGCAAGCAGTATGCCTACTGTAGACCTGCTTTCCTGGTGCCAGGGGCTGAGCGAGCTGCTATGTTACACAGGCGTACGTTTGTGGCAACCACCTACAAAAGCCAAGGCCAATGCAATCCGTTAACAAGCACCCACTGCACACCAAGGTGAGGGGGCAAGGTACAGCTACCGCCACCATGTCAGTGGACTGTCAGTGCTCTTGCAGCGGGTGCCATCAGAAGCACAGGTTGTGTTTAAATATTAGAACAGTGCTTCGAGCTGTCTGCAGGCTTTTCAATACTTGGGTTTGCTTTGTTTGCGTAGTCAAGCAGGTCAACCACTGGGACATGTTGGGTGTCCGCGCAGGCATGGTGACATGCCCAGCTTTGCACAGCAGAGAGCAACAATTATTCACCCTTCCTGCTGATGGTGTACCAGTGTTGCCTGTGCTGTGCAGTGACTTGAGCTGCTGTGTAGTTCACCCAACTACATCCGCAGGTGCACAACAGCTCCTTAACAGCCTGCAGCAGCTGCAGCAGCAGCCGGCGGTGACTGCCAAGTCTGAGCCCTGCACTGACCACCACAACGCACCCCTGCAGCCAGGTGACAAGGTGATGATCCTCAGCCCCATCTTGAAGCCCTTTGCAACTGGCACCATCATGCTGGTGAAGGACTGTGATGACTGCGCAGGCGCGTCGGTGAGTACAGGAAGGTGATGGTGCCTAGTTTGTGCATTGGCTTGATCTGCTGTCAATGCAGTGTTTGGCAAGGTAGCATTGAAAGCAGTGCCTGATTCTGAGTTGGTGGGTTGCAGCAGAACAACAGCCACACCCAGGAGAGGGCCCCCTCCCCATGGAGGGAGTCGCTGCAGCTAGCTGCATCAGCAGCGCTGCTGATACATGTTGGTGTGGCTGCTGCTCCTCACCCATGTATGTCGTCACTGGATACAGTGTTGGTGTGGCTGCTGCTCCTCACCCATGTACGTACATGCTCAGCAGCATCGCTTGCACGCACTGGTGTATACGTAACCGGTGATGACTGCTGGTTTGGCTGAGCACTGCAGGATGGCAGCATGCGCACCCCTGCGTGTCGCTGCTGCTGGGCGTGGGTTGCTGCCTGTCATCATGCCGCACTCCATGGGGCACCACATGCTGGCCAGCAGCGACGGATTACAGGTTGTGTTTTGTTACGGAACGCAATGAGTGGCATGTTGCACTTGCACTTGGTCCGCTTGCTTTGCGAATGCTGCAAAACCCAGGCACCAACCAGAAGCACAGTAACTGGACGGACTAGAACAGCACTAGTGTTTAAGCCTAAAACAGAACTTATAAGTGAGCGCATCTCGTTTTGTGCTGGCAGAAACTGCCGCCCGATTCTGCTGCGATTGAAACCGCATGCGGTTACGATTTATGAACGGGTCATAACAGCGTACATGGCTGCATGCATGCTGCAAAACCGTATGCTGGTATGACACAATTGTAATACGTGTGTTGAATAATGGCAGCTGCAGGAGCAGCATTATCCGAGGCTGCGCGGCAACCGATCGGTCTGTGCTGGCAGAAAGTGCCGCCCGTTTCCGCTGAGATAGAAACCGCAGGCCATAACCGCATGCACGGCAACATGCATGCTTGAACAACGTATGCTGGTATAACATAGTCAAATTGCTTGCTCGGATAATGGCAGGAGCAGCAACTTTCAAGGCTGCGCCGCAGGAGTGCCGTGCAGGTGGTTGCTGTTTGACTTTTGCAGTCAGCTAGCCACGATGCTTGAAATCGCATACAAGGGGTCTCCGCTCACTCGTATCGGGTACTCACATGCATTCCGCAGCCAAGGCATCTACCTTTGTATGGTTGTCGTTGTGAAGCACTTGCCTGCAGCACGACAAAGTGCCGCAGCTGTTACTACGAGACGGCAGAACATATACCGTAACAATCTATTATAAAACTATTCTTGACTTTAGCATTGCCAGTGATGCAGAGTCACTCCTCGAACAACAGCAACAGTAGTGTACTGCTGTTGCTGCTGCCGCAGCAGTGCTGCCCCCAGCAGCAGCTGCTGGTGGTGGTGGTGCTGCTGCTGCTGCTGCCGCTACAGACAGCAATGGTGCTGAGGATCTGGCCCGGCTGGTTGTTGAATCCACAGTGACTACACAGTGGTAGCACGCCAGGATGACTCATCACGCATGATGCGTTGGGGCTGGGTGCCTGAGGCAAAGAAGCCATACATAGAGTATATTTGGCAGAGATGTGGCCGCCAGCAGTGCCAACTTCAGAAAATGACACATGTACAGTGGTGCCCATAAGCAGCCGTGCTGCCAGGCAGTAATGCATAACATGCTCCACATACTGTGGAAGTGTGCTCTGACTCCCCTTAGATCCTGTCACACCCCTTGTAGCAGACGGGTAGATGATGGAAGTTAGTGAATGTAAAACGACAGAAATGCTCTACATGCCTCAGAGGGATGTCTATGTGCTAAGCTTCCACTAACTTCCAACATATTGCAAAAAGGGTGGGAAATCAGCGAAAGTTGGGAGTTGAATTTCAGTGGGCAGGGTTGAAATCGGGGAAGTTGGGAGCTAGTGGGATTTAGTGGTAAGGCAAAAGCAGGAAGTCAGTGCAAACAGCCACGGACTTGGGGAAGTTTGCTGCTCAAGACATGGATTGGGCACCTGTAACTGCCAGAGGTCCCCAGGGCCCCTTCTTGGGGTTTCTGCATGGTGTACTGTGGCAACTGGGCTGAAAAATCAAGCTCATCATGCGCCTGTGCCATGAGTCACCTGCAGCGTGGGTGAGACACAAAGGGCTGGGCCCCGGGCATGCAAGCTGTATGCAATCACCAGTTTGCTTGCAGGCAATTGTTTGCAAGCTTCCTACAAATGATGCAGTTCCTCCGTCGATTTGCACAGATGTAACATCATGATGTGAATACGACAGGAAGAAGGGGTTACAAGGTGCGTTCAAGCAGCTACGCCGCAACGGGCACCAGAGTTGAAAAGATTGCTAAAAGCTCAGCGCGGGCCGTCACTCGAAAGGAGGCCCACCCCTAGAAAAAGCCTCAGTGTGTAAGTTTCGGCATTTGGCCATGCATGCACAGCCGCCTTCCTTACTCCACGCAGTATTGCCCCCACAAGTGTACCTCCAGAGGAGAATCGTGTCAATGGAAATCAAGTGCTGCCAACAGTGTCAGTGACGGCATGCAGTGCTAAAAGTGCACAGGGCCGCCATGCACTTCCGGCACTGCGAGCAGGCTGGGCTCTCAAGTCACTACACCACCCCGGGCGTCACCCCGTTAAGGGTGATGAGGACTAGAGGCAACAAGAGGGTAACTGAGCAGCAAAAGACTGTAGGGCTGAGAATCAGACACTGCAACCACATACTGCAGTGGCATGCTAGTGGCTATCAACAAAGCCGGACAACCTTGAACTGACCAGGGGCAAGGATAAAAGCAACAGCAACAATGCACGCTCAGAAGAAGGGTGGCAGTAGCAGCGGCAAACCATGTTGCACCAACCCCGGCTGCACCATGACATGGCAGGGCCCTGGGGCAATGATAGGACATGAAGCAGCTGCACCATCACAATCAACCACGGGATGCAAAGCACTGAGTAAGTGAGACCAGGCAAAAGGCTAGAACAACACCAAAGTAGGACAACAATGTAGGGGCGTCAACAGAGTGCTGCCCAGACACACCTACGCCCCAGCACAGCGTCCAATATGTGATGCCATCAGCCCGCTCCAAACAGAGACTGCCTGGAGAGAAAAAAAGGGTAAAAGATGGCTACTGATCATTAGACCAGGCCAACACCCTGCCAACAGCAGTATACCAGAGCTGCCAGAACCAACACCTGCCTTCCGGCGCAGGCCACCCTAAACCAAGCCCAACTGCCTGCTGAAACCGTACACAGCGAGACTGTTGCTGCCAGACTTTGGAGCATGCAGCGACATGGCAGAGCTCTGCCACACTGTTGCTGCTGCTGCTGCTACTGTGTCAGGGGCCTGCTAGCGGCTGTCGCATGCTGCAGCGCGCCAGACAGAAACACGATACTGCTGATGCTGCGTACTCGAGGACGGCTGCACGCCTTAAGGACGTCAATCCAGCAGAGGCTGCAAACCTTCGATGCTGCTCCGACACCAGCCTGCAATGGCGCAGGGCTGCAACAAAGGCCCCGCGAGATGAACCTCTGAAATTCCAGACGATGTCGAGAAGGCAGCTAGGCGGTATCGGAGGTGCCAGAGAAGCGGCACCAACGACTGCACACGTCAGACTGATGCTGCTCGCCTAGTGCAAGGTCCAGGAGCTGCCAGCCCGTCAAAAGAGCTGACTGCTTTAGATCTAGCACTGTAAGGCCGCTGCCGGTCTTCTATGCTGTCGCTTGCGACTCGCGGGCCGCGCCCAGCAAAGGCCGGGTGGGCAAAGCAGAGCCGGAGCAGTTTAATGCCTTACTCAGGGCCACAGATGTAACATCATGATGTGAATACGACAGAGAGAAGAGGGGTTACATGGTGTGCACAGGCGACTACGTCGCAACGAACACCCGAAAACAAAGAGAGCTGCTAGAAGTTCAGCGGGAAAACAGACTGTCACCCAAAAGAGGCCCACCCCGAGAAAGCCTCTGTGCGCGAGACATGACACGTGGCTCTGCAGGCAGAACCGTCAGACTCACAACACGCAGTGTAGAATTCTATTGGGACAAGCAGCATGACTAACCTAAAACAGTGTCGGTGACAGCAGGCCATACTTGTGCAGTACAGCGGGCGGGCTGAACTCAACGGGACAAAGTTGGCCAGTAAAGGTCAATACCTTGGTCCGAGGCAGCAAACAAGGGGGGGGGGGAGCAGAGTACCTGGCAGCTGCTGCAGGGGCAATGCAACTGCATATTGCAGCAGCCGCACCACAAACCGTACAGCTCCTGCAGCGCAGGACCACCAGTCTCAGGCTTGACAGAGAGCAAACGGGCATAAATACATGCAGAATGGTGGTTATCACCGCCGTACCACACGCAGACCATTACCCCGCAACACAGTGTGCCAGGAGATAAACGGCTGCCGGGTCAACAGCTGGTTCTTGCACCGCCGCGGCACTCTGGCCGTAGCGGCAAAGTCAGCAAGCGCATCCCAAAAAGCACCAAGTGCCGCACGTACCGCCACCTGCTCCACCAGCACAGGCACCACAAGATCACTTGCCACAGCCCAGGCCGCTCTGCGGCCTTTTTCAAACGCATGTATAGATGCCAGGCAGACCATATCCCACACCAGTCGGTGCACATTGTGATGAGGGGAGCAAGCCAGCCACACCGCACGACACGGCAGGCTCTCACCTGCCGGCAACATGTTGAATGCTCTTAGCTGACCTTCAACCTCTTCACGCACAGCAACTGCAACAGGACACGTCCAGAAATGGTGCTCCACACCCGGCACAGCAGCCGAGCACGCCGCGCATCCCGTGGCAGTCTGCATACGCTGAGCAGTAGGGAATGCATTCAGGGCCAGGCGCCACGCAGACTCTTTGTACACGTTAGCCACCCGCACACACCACCACCGTGACAAAACCAGTCGCACCGGTGGCAACTGTGCCACGGCCGGCAACCCATCCAGGGCTCTAACACTAGCAACAAAAGCTGCATGACGGGGAGCAATTGCTTCTAACGCACGGAGGCTTTGCAGCTGCGTGGCAGTAGCGACAGTCAGGTCCTTCAATAACACAACATCATCAGCACCGCCACCTGGTCGCCGCCAGCCCAAGCTCGCACACATCGTCTCCCGCGCTAGCAAGATGTCATCTGGGAGTAAAGAAGATAACTGCGCAATGGGCTCACCCGCAGCAACAGCCGCGGTGAAACGCGCCCGCGCCGCAGCAACCCATGCAGCTGGCACCAATGTCAGCAGGGCCTGCACATGCTGGCGGGCCAGCTGACGGTCACCATACTGCGGCCTACTGCACAACCAAGGGCCCCACACCTCACGCTCATAGGCTGAGCGCTGTGCCGAGAGCCCAGGGAGAGCACAAACTCGGTCCAGCTCTGCCAACAACACCACCGCCTGGCCCAGAGACTGCAGCTTTGGGAGCTGCAGCAGGCCAAACGCCACCGCATGCTCCAAGCCCACTACCACCTCACGCTGTTGGTCAAACCACTGCCAAGTTTGTACCGCCGTAAAAAAAGGGTTAGCCCATAGTGGTGCGTCCCAGCACAAACCATCCACATCCAAAGGCTGGCTGCCCACATGCCGCAACGGCGGCAAAGCGCGCAAACCCATAGCCAAAACCCGCAACGGCTTGGGCAGGACCACATCAGCCTGGGCAACCGGGAAAATATGACTTCGATGACATAACAATATGCCCCAAGGGCTGCTAGCTGTGGCGCGTGTAAAACAATCCACTGTACTGGCCCAGCGCGTCCAAAGAACGCGCGCCACAGCCACCCAAGGTGCAGTGCCACCTTGCATGAAAGGCAAAGCCTCACAGGCCCAACGCGACAACAGATGATGCTGAATCGGCATCAAACCAAAACCACCACACTTAGGATGGGCTGCCATACAATCGCTTGGGATACCAGGGGCCCGCCGCAGATCCTCATCAGGGCCCTTGCCAGCATCAACTAGCGCTGCTGTCCACCGCGTCAAATTGTCCGTCACTGTAGCAGGCAGTTGACCAGCAAACTGAGCAGCATATAGAAGGGTTGACAAGGCGTAAGCATTGGCCGCAAACGCCCTGCCAAAAGCGGACAGCTTGGAGAGGCGACTTATGTTCTGCATGCGGCTCCGCACCACCTCCAATCTGCCCTCCCAGTCCACACTGCTGTTGCCCCGCCCATCAAACACGACCCCCAAAGATTTCGCTTGCTGCACCAGTGGCATGGCACCCAAGTTCTGCCCCGCCCCACTCGTTACAGCCGCCGCTCCTGGCAGCTGCCCTACCTGCAGCAAACGTGATTTTGCGGGGTTCAGTCGCTGACCAGAGGCTGCAGCGAAATCATCCATGCAACCGAGGAACGTGGGCACATCAGCAAGCGACAGCAAAAACACCTCAGCATCGTCAGCATACTGCGTCGCCGCAAGCTGTTGGCTGGCTGCAACAATGCCAATGCCGCGCTGCTTCAAGAAGCACAGTAGCGCCTGCCCAACAAACAGGTATAACAGAGGTGCCAAAGGACACCCCTGTCGAACTCCAGCCTCGCAACGGTAAAAAGGACTGCCAAAACCATTCACTGTGGCGCATGTGTGCGTATCCGTTAGCAGCGTGCGCATCCAACCGACAAACCCATGTCCGGCCCCAAGCGCTGTTGCTACATCATACAGTAGTGATCTATCCACAGTGTCGTAGGCTTTGGCAAAATCAGTAAAGACAACAATAGCCATACGTTGCTCTGCATTGAGCAAGGCAGGCAGCGCCTGCAGCAGCCTGATGCTATCACCAATATGCCGGTGCTGCAGAAATGCTGATTGTGCAGGGTGCACAATATCACCTGCCACTGCCAAAAACCGATTGGCAAGCAATTTGGCTAGAAGGCGATAGTCATAGTTAAGCAATTGTATCGGCCGATATGCAGCTGGGTCAGCGACATCCCCGCCTGGTTTCAGCACAGGCAAGATAACCCCATCCAACAGACCATGCGGGACACGCTGTGCTGCACCAACAGCCGAATACAACGCTGCCAATAACGGTGCAAGTTGCGTCTTGTACTGTCGATAGAACTCCCCTGGAATTCCATCCAGCCCAGGTGACCTGCCCGGGGCAGTCTGAGATATGGCTTCAGTCACCTCACCAACGGTGACATCTGCAGCTCCAAGCTGGGCGGCTGCCGCTGCATCAAGACGCTGCGAATGCTGCCTCACTGCTTGCAGCACAGCCTGCCGTTGTGCCTGTTGAACCTGAGGTGCCACAGTCAGGTCAGCATACCGCCTACCGATGATACGCGCCAGACTCACACTGTCACGCACCAGGTGGCCAGTACCAGGGGCTCGCAGGCCTCCAATATACGTGGCCCCCTTGGGAGGCTTCAGAATCTTGGTCATTGCTGGTCCAGGCCGCTCGCCCTGGTGCACCCACTGCCACCTGCGCCGCGCCCGCTGCACATCTTCCTCCTGCTGTTGCAATGTTGCCAGTTGAGCCCTGGCATCCACCACAGACTGCAGGGCTGCTGGCAACGCGGCATCATTGCACACCTCAAGCGTGCCATGCGCCGCCATCACCGCGGCTGCTGCTGCTGTATGCTGCGCCGTTGCTGGCTGGGCTGCCTGAGCTATCCTGGCCATCCCATTTAGTTCTGCAAATTTTGCGGTGAGCCGTCGCTTAAACGCCGGCCACCACTGAATGATAAAAGTTGCTGCATCTGCCGGTGGCTGCTGGGACGCCAGCCACGCCTGCATTGCTGCTCTACACTGCGCATCCCGCTGAAATGACATACGCAGCCGCCTGAGCCCAGGTCCCAACACGCCCGGGCCGCGCGGCTGCAGCTGCGTCACCACTGCTGAATGGTCACTGAGAGCTGCAGTCTTGTCCTCATGTCGGCTGGCCACCACCTGCGGCATCAAGGTATCTGAACAGTAAATCCTGTCAATACGTGATGCTGCATTGGCACGCACATATGTGTACGTGCGGCGCGCCGGGTGCTTATCCCGCCATACATCACGCATGCGAGGCAGATGCTGTGCCCAAGCTGCTGCTGGCGCGGCATCACGCGGCAGCAGGGGTTGCTGCTGCTGCTGCTGCTGTTGTTGCTGCTGCTGCTGTAGCTGCTGCGGCTGCTGCTGTTGCTGCTGTTGCTGCTGCTGCTGCTGCTGCTGCTGCTGCTGCTGCTGGGAAATACGAATACGACAGAGAAGAGAAGAAGGGGTTACAAGGTGCGTTCAAGCAGCTACGCCGCAACGGGCACCAGAGTTGAAAAGATTGCTAAAAGCTCAGCGCGGGCCGTCACTCGAAAGGAGGCCCACCCCTAGAAAAAGCCTCAGTGTGTAAGTTTCGGCATTTGGCCATGCATGCACAGCCGCCTTCCTTACTCCACGCAGTATTGCCCCCACAAGTGTTGTCAGTGTACCTCCAGAGGAGAATTGGTGTCAATGGAAATCTCAAGTGCTGCCAACAGTGTCAGTGACGGCATGCAGTGCTAAAAGTGCACAGGGCCGCCATGCACTTCCGGCACTGCGAGCAGGCTGGGCTCTCAAGTCACTACACCACCCCGGGCGTCACCCCGTTAAGGGTGATGAGGACTAGAGGCAACAAGAGGGTAACTGAGCAGCAAAAGGCTGTAGGGCTGAGAATCAGACACTGCAACCACATATTGCAGTGGCATGCTAGTGGCTATCAACAAAGCCGGACAACCTTGAACTGACCAGGGGCAAGGATCAAAGCAACAGCAACAATGCACGCTCAGAAGAAGGGTGGCAGTAGCAGCGGCAAACCATGTTGCACCAACCCCGGCTGCACCATGACATGGCAGGGCCCTGGGGCAATGACAGGACATGAAGCAGCTGCACCATCACAACCAACCACGGGATGCAAAGCACTGAGTAAGTGAGACCAGGCAAAAGGCTAGAACAACACCAAAGGAGGACAACAATGTAGGGGCGTAAACAGAGTGCTGCCCAGACACACCTACGCCCCAGCATAGCGTCCAATATGTGATGCCATCAGCCCGCTCCAAACAGAGACTGCCTGGAGAGCAAAAAAGGGTAAAAGATGGCTCCTGATCATTAGACCAGGCCAACACCCTGCCAACAGCAGTATAACAGAGCTGCCAGAACCAACACCTGCCTTCCGGCGCAGGCCACCCTAAACCAAGCCCAACTGCCTGCTGAAACCGTACACAGCGAGACTGTTGCTGCCAGACTCTGGAGCATGCAGCGACAGGGCAGAGCTCTGCCACATTGTTGCTGCTGCTGCTGCTACTGTGTCAGGGGCCTGCTAGCGGCTGTCGCATGCTGCAGCGCGCCAGACAGAAACACGATACTGCTGATGCTGCGTACTCGAGGACGGCTGCACGCCTTAAGGACGTCAATCCAGCAGGGGCTGCAAACCTTCGATGCTGCTCCGACACCAGCCTGCAATGGCGCAGGGCTGCAACAAAGGCCCCGCGAGATGAACCTCTGAAATTCCAGACGATGTCGAGAAGGCAGCTAGGCGGTATCGGAGGTGCCAGAGAAGCGGCACCAACGACTGCACACGTCAGACTGATGCTGCTCGCCTAGTGCAAGGTCCAGGAGCTGCCAGCCCGTCAAAAGAGCTGACTGCTTTAGATCTAGCACTGTAAGGCCGCTGCCGGTCTTCTATGCTGTCGCTTGCGACTCGCGGGCCGCGCCCAGCAAAGGCCGGGTGGGCAAAGCAGAGCCGGAGCAGTTTAATGCCTTACTCAGGGCACGAATACGACAGCGTTGAAACAATGTCACTGATATGATGACCTTGATATGGGTTTGAGCTGCCAATTAGCGTTACAGTGATAGGTCACAAATAGTGTAACGTGGTTGGGTAGTTTAGTGGTAGAACACCGGCATCGCATGCTGGAGACCCAGGTTCAAATCCTGGTCCAACCGCCCGTGGCTGGGCATAAAAAGCAACTGGAATTGACGGACTTGCGCAGGTGGCTTCGATCGTCCAAACAACGAAGGAAAGACTGGGTACAACTACGATCACCTCATGAGCGGAGTAGCGGCTCGCTGGGCTAGTGCCTGAGGTCAGGTTTCAATCCTGAAGATGTATTGTATTGTATTGTATTGTAACAGATAAAAGGTCACAAACACCCCACAGCAGCACAAGTAGGTGCACGTGCACTGCACACGATGCATGCCATCAAGCTGCCCTCCACGTTTAAGACCAGCAGCTGCCGCACCTGCCAGCAGCTGCCGCACCGTCGGGTTTAGGGAGGCCGTACTTGACCTGCAGGTCCGACAGATCCAGAGGCACGCCTGGCTGCATTGAACAATATCACCGCCGTCCTGCAGGGCTTTTGAGCCATCAGAGACGGCCTGGTGAGGCAGACGTGACAACAAAACAATATGCACTTGTGTCTGTGGTAGTGCCTGCTCCCTCAACAGATCCCAAAGCCGTTTCCTGTTATGAACACTACATAACAGGTGACATGCATAACATTGTGAGCATGCAAAGGCCAGCCGCTGAGGCCGCACGGCACAGTTGCCGCCCCATAGCCACACGAGTGGTGGAGTGTACTGCTACTGCACAACACAGGTCACAATACACTGGCACGTTCTGCCCCCAGCATGCCCAATGGGTCACAACAACTGCATCCCGGCCCTATGCTGCATGCCCTGTCTCCAGGCCAGGCTTCCCAAACACACTCGATGGGGTTTGGCCTGCACCCTTCATAACTCAATGATATGCATGCCTGGCCCCAAACTGCAGCAAAACTGCAGGCCTACCCAACCCCACTCCGCAATCAAAGTGGCCCGCCCCCCCAGTTCGTGCTCATGCAGGAACACCAGCCTACAAGTCCTTCGCTCGCCAACCTTTGCGCCCACTGGTGCTGTGACTAGCTGCTGCTGTCGCCCCCCAACCCTGCTGGTGTTGCCCCCTCTGCGCCTGCATCCCACCATGCTCTGCCGCCTGCTGTTCTGCATGCCGCTGCCTGCTGGCTAGTCGCTGCCCACCACCCTGCTGCTGCGTCCCTGCCTGCTGTGCCACAAGCTCCTGCTCTTGCGCCTGCTGCTGCCGTCTAGCTGGCTGCGGCGGTCGGCTCGATGTGGCAGAAGGTTGCCCTTGCTCCTGCTGCTGTGCCTGTGCTTTGCTGGGTCTGCCGCTGCTGCCACAGGTGCGCTGGCTAGCCTTGTGCTCTGCCAACGCATCAAGTAGACCCAGCAAATCCTGAAGAGACTCTTGAGACACCACAAGAGACTCTTGAGACACCACAGTTTAGGGACCCTACCATGTACGCAGCACACTTCAGATGGGACGAGATGGAGTGGAGCCAATTGAGTGATAGCTGTTGGTCTCATCTGCACAGGTTTGCTACCAGCAGCTGCAGTGCAGATGCGCAAAGGCGCAGGGATGGCTCTGTGTACATACAGCACAGACGCACAGTGCATGCTGCCGGGGCTGCCGTGGACCAGTCAGAACCTCACACACCCTGACAGCTGCCGCCATGCTGAAGGGGTATTAGAGCGTGTGTGCAAAAATCAAGTTGCCAGGCTTTCTACGATGTGTTTGTGTATCAATTGGGTGGGCCGCGCTGGATTGGTGTGTGCTGCAACTTGCAGCAAGCTGGGGAGTTGGTGCATCTTGTGTTCGCATATGTTGTAACATGTACATGCTGATGGCTACAACTAGATAGGTAACAAGATGATGATGACGGTGGTGATGGACATGTCCATCATCAAGTATAGCCAATTGAAATTATATTCAGCAGCAATGTCTTCACGGTGCCACTGCGTCGCATGCTTTGCGCATGGGCACTTGCCGTCAATTAAGCCGGTGGTGAGAGTAGCCTGTGCCCTGGAAATGATGTCAGAAAACACTAGTGGCTTGGCAACTACTAAATTCCTGGCTTGTGTCACTAACTTCCCCTAAAAACCTGAAATGAGGCTTTCAGCAGGAAGTCAGGAGGTAAAATCTACTGGGAGAGCCAAAATTTATGGAAGTTGGGAGTTATAATAATTAGCAGAAGTTTATTTTTCCACTATGTTGATTTGGCCCCCTTAGACCACGTACAACACAGCTGTGCAAGCAGAATCACTAACTTCCAGCGTTCACATTACATTACATTACATGCTCCATCCAACAAGGAGTGGGAACCCCATTCAGAGCCAACGAGAGGCTCATTGGGGGAGTTTACCCCTCCGCTACAAGGGGTGTGACAGGAATTAAGGGGAGTCAACGGGACCTTTACTGTGGTTATCCTACTCATGTTGATGTTATGGGGTTCAGGAGGCCTAGGCCGTGCTTGCGTTCAGTGGCAATACCACGTGGTATTGAATTGCTTTTGCGTGTTCGTATGGGTTGTCTGTGTGTGCATGAGCGTACTAGTCAGTTTGGGGGTCGCAGAGCTAACCTCACTTCAGGATGCCCTTGTTGTGGTGCAGAAGTTGAGTCTTTGTCACACTTGATGTTTGATCGCCCTGCTACTTCTGCTCAGAGGGACAGTATGTTTGCTGATCATTATCATCATATTACCCATTCAAGCCATAGCATCAGCGCCATCGGCCCCGCGCCCCACCGGGGCGGAAACATGTTTGCTGATATCAGATCTATGCCAGGTTGCGCTGAAAAGTTGCGCGGCGTTTTGTCCATGGCTGATTCGTCAATCAAGGTGTTGCGTAATGTATCTGATGATTTTTGGGGCAGTTCTGGAAGATGTCGGATGGTGTCACCGTGTATTGCTGCTTTTCTTGTCAAGTCTTGGGATGTGCGCAATGCATGCAAACATTCTGGAGCAGTGCTCCCCCTCTTTCCGCCCCGGTGGGGCGCGGGGCCGATGGCGCTGATGCTATGGCTTGAATGGGTTATATGATGATGATGGTGATGATGATGATACTGTGGTAAGTTTTGTGAATGCAGCTGACTGGCCCAGCGGCCTGGTGTAAGTGTGCATGGACTGATGGTTGACCAGCTGGATTTTCACACATAAAGTGCACCGTAAGCTTACGCATTGCTCACCAGAAACAGTCCTGGATGCTGCTGCTGCTGCTGCTGCTGCTGCTGCTGCTGCTGCTGCTGCTGCTGCTGCTGCTGATCTGCTCTTACAGAAGGAAGGGCGTAAGCCATCAGACAAAGGCCATGTACAATGGTGCAGCCCGCACTTGTTCCCAACGCTAACACAGTGAACGATTCAGTGCCGTGCCGCTCAGCCAACAACGCACATTGCACGTACACATGCTGCACTTTTTCTGTTGTTTACTCAGCTTCTGAACTCCCACACATCTGACCATTCCCTCTGACAGGAGTTTTGATGATTTTGTACAAAGCCCATGTAACTGATGTAGGCATGCATGTCCTCAGCACAACACAACTACAATGTGGAACTGACTAGCACAGCACATGCGGCTTTCTGAAATGCTGCAGCCACACAAACACATGTACAGTGCATGGCATGTACAGTGAATGGCATCGTTATGGATATCTCAGGGTGATGATGAAGGTGATGAGGTACACCCTATGACACATACTCAACCGTTGAGTTCAGAGGGCCCCTGAATCCTGAGTTAATGGGTTGCAGCATGGCAGCAGCCACATACTTACTGTGGGGGCCCCATGGAATGAACTGCTGCTGCTACGTGTTGGTGTCACACCAACGCCACGGTGGCGGCTGCTGCTCAGCAGGGCTCGCAACCACATCGACGGGTCACAATTCAGGAAGAGACTGCTCCGGTTTTACGGAATGTGGGAATGGGCTTATGCGTATTAGTCGAAGTATCGGCCGCTGAACAGGGTTGTTTCGACCAGATCTCCCGCCATTATCCTGTCGGCTCGGAACAGACCCACTGAAGGCCACCTGGTCGATATTGGCCAAGGCCATTCGAGGGAATGGTCGCAATCTCCAACTGGTGGTTGCGAGCCCTGCTGCTCAGCCGTGTACATCGTTACTGTTCATGCTCAGCAGCATCACTTACATCGCACTGGTGATGACTGCTGGTGTGGCTGAGCACTGCAGGATGGCAGCAGCCTTGCATTTTGCTGCTGCTCAATGCGGGTTGCTGCCTGCCTATATGCCGCACCCCAGCAGTTTTCGTGACGGATTACAGGTTGTGTTTTGTTACGGAACAAAACGAGTGGCATGTGTGTAGTGTGGCTAGGCTACACACAGCGCTTTAGTGTATGAACTACTACAGCCGTGAGTTGTGAGTTCAAGATGGAATGGTATCACCGCTTCTGTGTGTATGCCTGCTGTACTAGAGTCAGCCTGATGCACTGCGCTTCTGGACACAGCTGGTATGATGTTATATTGTGTCAGCGTAACGGTTATAGCAGGAAGGTTATGTATGCCATGAGTCAGCGGCTGGAACTATGATGAGGAAGAAGGAAAGTATGTTGCAGCGCTGCAGTTAAGCGTTTGCAGGCGATGTGGGCGTCTCTTCCCGCAAGGTAACAAATCCAGTGCTACATGTGGCACTTATGTGCAGCTTGGTCACTGATTAGGCATGTCCTTGTTGCCCTCTATGTCTCTTCTGGCACGTGCCAAAGCGCAGAGCCTGCCCACCTCTAGGTACAAGAAGGTTGTGTTGGTCAAACAGTGCATGCTGCATGATGTGGATGGTTATGACGACCGTTCACAACTATGGCCACCATGTGCTGTTACAGCATACCACAACTTGGGGCAGCTTGAAGCTGCCAGCTGGTGCACCTGCACATGTGCATGCACACACCTTCCAGCCGTTCTACTCTTGTCAGTTGAATCGTGTGTGATGTGGCACAAGTGGAGGCGGTGTAGCATATATTTGACAAGTTTTGAGCCGATACCATATCAGACAGCATGTCCGGCAGATCATGATTGCTCCAGTAGGCATGCCACGCTGCAAGATCTGCACTGAGCCTGCTGCACTGGCAGCACACACCATGCACCCGCCACAGTGCGCCATGTGCTGTTTTGAAGAAGAGGGTGAACTGCACGACCATTGGAATCTGCACAGCCTCCAGCGTGCAACTACTCCTAAATCCCAGTGATGAACCCGTTCAACAAACCACTGGCATCTTGGAGATGCAGCCTTACACCAGGCACTGCTGCTCGAGACCCAGAGGCGTTGAACAACTGGTGCCTTGCCAAATGCCCGGCCTGCTGCTCAGGTGGTGTGCAGCTCCCATCCCTGACGCTGTACAACTGATCACTGGTCGCCCCATTCACAGGCGCAGACATGGAATGTGTGCAACACAAGGCATGCACAAACTCGCAGCCTCCATGCTCAGCACTCCGTTCCTCCCAGCTGAAGCAAGCCACAATGCGGACAGACAGCCAGCCATCTGTTGCACTTGCTTGCATGATGCCCAGATGCACTGCCGCTGCGGGCGAACCATGCATGTATGTGGGGGCTGCACAGCAGACCCAGCACCAACTTTGAAGTCGTGTTCAACAATGTAGCGCAGACAAGCAAGCTTGCTTGAAGAGCCAGCACTTGCTAGCCCACTGATGGTGCTGCTCAGCAGGCCAGGCTGGCGTTCACCCCAACCACCTCATATGTTTGCTTAGAGCAGTCCATCAGCGTCGGCACGCAGCGCAGGTAGTGGCTGTTGGCCACCCACACCAACCCAGCCTGCAGTGCCACACGCGTTGGCACAGAGTAGATGGCAGGCTGGATGACACAGCCCACCGTCGCACTGCTGTAGTCCTGGGAGAAGTCCAGCCTCAGCACATTGCTGCCAAAGTTGTTGCCCAGGAAGGCGCTGCGGCTGCCGCCGCCCACCATGCTGAAGCCATCCGCCCACACCTTGCCGCCATTCACGTTTGGCAGCTGGACCTCCGTCACGCTCTTCACTGCCAGGCCATCCAGTGCTACCCTGAACATGCTCCCGCGGCCCCTGCAAGCATCATGCAGAGAGGCCCAAGCTCACCAGGGACACGTGTTGTTACGGCAAGTAACATGATGCAGCAGGCTGCACAATTGCTGCAGTGCAACAAGCTGTACCCTGATCACAGAAAGCCAGCGTAATGCTCCTGCTGGCTCCGTCGCCTGTCAGGGTATGCTGCTGCACAGGATTGCGCGCTGAAAGCATTTGCATGCTACTCCCGGGTCTTGATGAATTGGTAGCACAACTGGAAGTCCCAAGCGCACATTGTGCTGTGCAATACAGCAGACGAATGCTACAGCTGCTAATTGCAGTGCAGCTTGGCATGCCGCTGCACACACCACTTCAAGCATCTTATACACATTCACACTGCTGCCGCTGCCCTGCTTACCAGTGTGACAGCAGCAGCGTGCTGTTGTCCACCACTGCCACGCCATTGCCCTTCTCACTCAGTGGCGCCATACAAGGCCCAACACACTGGAAGGCAGGGCCCAGGGGCAGTGACACCACTGGCACTGGCAATGGCTGCTGCTGACTGTAGTATGCTGCCAGATCACGTGGCAGTGCATACAGCTGCGGCCTGAAGCTGTCAGTGATGAACACATGGGAATCCCCGACCGCTATCTCGTTCAGCAGGTAGCTGCAGGGCTGCATGGGCCTGCAGCGCTCGCCCTTGACAACTTGCACGTCCACTACATCCTTCACTGCGTAGCTGCTGCTGCTGGCACTGCTGGTAATGCCTGGCTGCAGGTAGATGACGCGTGCTACGCCACTGATGGAGCCTGATGCCCAGATTGCGCTGTGTTTCTTGTCAAAAGTGCAGCCATTGATGGGCAGCGGATCGCTGCTTGTGTCTTGGTAAATCATGTGCGTGCTGTTTGTTGCCAGATCCACATGGTACACTGCTGACTTCACCAGTGTGCACACAAACAGGTCACTGCTGGTTGGGCCGTCTGTGATGCTGGCAGCATGCGAACCCTTGGGTAGCTGCACGATCCACTCGGAACCCCGCCGGACTGGCAAATGAATGTGTGACTTGACAAGGGCGCTGCCTATATCAGCTGCGTCAAGGGCTGGTTGTCCTGCCCACACAGCAGCAACGACTGCGACACAGGTCAAGACGCGTAGCGCTGTCACATACATACTAATAAACTAGATATTTCTCTAAATACAACAGTTTTTGCTTAATTACTCATGAAATTCATGGCTAGCACAGCCGCGCCAACGTTGTCGTCGTTTACGCAAGGCGGGGAACTGATGTAAGCACAGAGCGGCGCAGCTGGCTGATGGCCGATCAAGTATAAAATACGCATGTACATGCACTAGCTGCAGTGCTCTCCTGGCAGTTGCCTGCAGTGAAGCTCGAGAGAAGTGAAGAGGGACAAGTGTTATCCAACAACTACAACCGAACCACGATCGCAAAGCTCGAGCGCACAATCCCTTGAATCTGTTTTCTGTATTAGGCGCTCAACCCTCAAGCACGGTGGTAGGCTGCACATGCTGTTGCCACCAGCAGCCTACTAGTTGCTGCAGAGGCACCATCAGCTCTCTGCAGAGTCTAGAACAGCAGACAGCGAGACTCAATTGCACGGCAAGAAAAAGCACACAGTTCATAATTTGCCCGAACAACAAGCCAGGGCACTGCAAACGAAGCCGCCACTCAGCCGATTCACTGCCACAAGACCAACGACCAGGACTGCCACAAGACCAAGGACCAGGAAATTCTTGCAGGCTGCTGGGTGCGTGTGTGAGCCCACAGCGCCCGAGTCGGCTTCATAACCAAATTGCGTCATGCACCACAGCCCACCGTCCTCCCGCATGCAAGCTCTGCTGCATGCATCCGGTGTACATGACGCTGGACGTATGTGCATGTGCATCAAGCATGTGACTACCCGCCGCTAAAGCCACCATGCCTCAAGCCAGCATGTTCCACAAGTAGCACTTCTGCTCAACCCCCGACCCCTCACCAACCCCTGCTGGCACACTCTGCCTCCTGCACTGCACCCGGGCCGCACCAGCAGCTTCATGCCAATCTGGCCTGTGCCTGTGCCTGCAGCTTGGCCTTTGCCAGGGTAGCATACAGCAGCTGCAGCTGCAGCAGCTCGCCTTCAACCTCACCCACTGCCGCCTGCAGCTGCTGCGACACCTCCGCGTGCTGCTGCTGCAGCGCGCGCACCTCAGCCGTGAACGCATCAGGCTGCCGGCTGCCACCCCCCTGGCTGCCGTCCAAGCCGTTGCTGCTGCTGCTGGCGCTGGTGCAGCCCAGGCCATCCGGCAGCAGCTGCAGCAGCTGCTCTGTCAGCTGCACCTGCTCTGTGATCTCTCCCGCCATGCGCTGCGCATTGGCCTGCACGTCAAAGCCGGGCGTGGGCGCAGCAGCAGCCAGTGGCGGTCCGCCAGGCGCTGCGTAGGGCGGTGCGTCGCGCTGCATGACGCCCACCGACTCAAAGAACTTGCGCGACACTGCATCCACCTGGTCTTGCAGATGCGTGAGCAGCTCCGACCCACTGCCACCCGCTGCGGATGCTGCCATGGCTGAAGCTGCTGCTGCTGCTGTTGGTGGTGGCAGTGGTGGTGGTGGTGAACTGGCTTGTTGAGCAGGTGCAATGGGGTGCTGCGGTGTGGCTGTGACCTGGCTGCAGATGCGGCCTTGTGGTGCTGCTGCAGCTGCCCCCTGTGGCTGGTGCTGCCAGCTGCTGGATGTGCGGCAGGATTCCTCACAAGCAACTGCAAGCAGCAAACAACAATGCTGCTGGTGCTGGTGCTGGTGCTGGTGCTGCTGCTGATCCTACACTGCTCAGCCCCAGGCCGGCGTCAGAGCATAGCTCACGTAGAGCTTGCCGTCTGTGCCATACGCTCTTGTCAGCACGCCCAGCTCCTCGTCCAGTGCGGGGCAGAACGCGTTCCTCAGGTACACGAACACGCTGTCGCTGTTCAGCTGCTTTCGCAGGAACGTCACCACTTTCGAGAAATGGCTGTTAACTGATACTTTGACCCTGTCGTCCTTGAGGAGAGGGGCCCCACCGGCTGCTTGAAAGACGACCACCACCTTGGCCACCTCACTGCTCATAGCCTGCTATGCTGGAGCTGCTGTCATAGCAATGAGCTGATCACAGCGGGCGGACAAGACAAGAAAACTGCTCTAAACTGGTTTACAGATCAGCCAGCTAGTTGCAGAAGTGAAACCCAGTATGCTCAGCCAGCACTGTGCACAGCTGTACAGGGCAGCACACTTCATTTGAACATCAGACCGGCAAGGAGTGAGGTACATGCACAAGTGAAGGTCACAAACACTTGAACCACGTCCAGGCCCACCAATGACTGAAGCTGGGGCACTAGGGTTTAGCAACACACTGCCACCTGTTCGTGGCACACTAGCACCCTTGCTGCTGCTTCATGGCTGAACAAGCATCGCACACAAGCAGGCTAGCTACTCCACGCTGCCTTCGGCATCACCCAACGGTGATGCTGTCGCTGCTACTTGCGTGTTGGCAGGGCCAACAGTCAGATGCTACAGCTCACTGTCAGAGTGCTTGCACATGGGGCAGCTGGCTGCGCCTCAACAGACAGGTGGTAAGTGCCACAGCTGAAGTCCTGTTGAACCACAGCGCTGCTGCTTCTCAAACAGACATGGTGCTTCCGGACTGGAAAAACCTGCAAGCAATTTGTGGCTGCTCAGTGGCGCGCCATGGCCCTGAGCCGCTTCTTGTAGTCGTCAAACGTGCCATGGAAGGGCACCACCTGACAGGCAAGGGGGGGGGGACACGGGAGCAAAAGCAGGTTCAGCAGCACAAAGGCAAGGTGTCATGGGTGGTCAGTGCAGCACCACAGCATCCTTCAGACAGCTGAACACACCTGTGGCGGTGTGAGGCAACTGACCAGCATCGTCCCACATACTCTGCAACCCACGCCTGTCCACCAGCCGGCCTGCTGTCAGCGGGACCCCCCCCTCCCCCCCAGCCCGCCCAGCTGCTGCCGGCGCACCTGGCCTCCCTCGCAGCACCACAGCTCGTCAACGGTGGACTCGATCAGGTACTGGTCGTGGCTCACCTGCACAGCAGCAGCAGCAGCAGCAGCAGCAGCAGCAGCAGCAGCAGCAGCAGCAGCAGCAGCAGCAGCAGCAGCAGCAGCAGAAGCGGCAGCAGCAGCAGCAGCAGCAGCAGAAGCGGCAGCAGCAGCAGCAGCAGCAGCAGCAGCAGCAGCAGCAGAAGCGGCAGCAGCAGCAGCAGCAGCAGCAGCAGCAGCAGCACCAGGGGTCAAAGGTAGGCGGCAGCAAGGATGCAGCGGGGACATGACGCTGCTGACACCCCAGCACGCCAGCAAGCACACAACGCAGCGGCTTGGCGCCTGCGCCCTGATGCTGCGTGCCTGTGGGGCAGCGACCTGCAGCCAGCAGGCGGCCCATGCGGGGCTTGCTGCAGGTGCTGCCTGCTGCATGCAATGCCTGGCAAAGGATGGCGAGCAGCACAGCATGCAGCCAGCACAGCATGTGCAGCCTGCCCCACTGCAGTGCACCACGCGCCCCACGCACAGCGCACAGCGCACAGCGCACGCACGCACGCACGCACGCACGCACGCACACACACCACCCCTCCGCCGACCCGCCCCCGCCGCACGCACGCACACACACCACCCCTGCGCCGACCCGCCCCCGCCGCACGCACGCACACACACCACCCCTCCGCCGACCCGCCCCCGCCGCACGCACGCACACACACCACCCCTCCGCCGACCCGCCCCCGCCGGCCACCCACCAACACCGCCGGAGGCTGCTGCAGCACACACAGCCGCACAGCATCACAGCCACTGCAGCGCGGGATGCACCACATCGCACCAGGCCAGGCGCCAGGTGTGCCACGGCACGCCCCCCCCCCCCACCCCCCCACCCCCAGCTCACTGCCTGCATGCAGGCCAAACCAGGCACCCCACCAACCACCTGCCCGGCCTGCAGCATGCAGAGGCTCCAGTGCCACGCCAGGGACGCTGCTGCAGGCGGCCGGGCAGCTGCTGGGTGTGCTGCAGCAGGCGGAGCCTGCTGCGGCAGGCGGATGGGCAGCCGAGCAACCCGCTGCAGCTGACATGCACAGCGTGCGACGGTGCACGGACCCTGGCTCCACACTCACACCACAAGGGTGGTGCAGTGCACGTGTGTGGGTGGCCCCACAGGCGCAGGCACCACCCCCTCCCCTCCCCCCACACACACACCCAGCACGGCGCCGCCCCGCACCATGAGCACGCCGCCCTTGAACAGCGCCAGGCCCTCGATGAGCGCGTCCACCGCGTCGATGTCCAGGTGGTTGCTGGGCTCGTCCAGCAGCAGGATGTGCGGCTTGGTGAAGGTGAGCTGGCGCAGGCGGCAGGCGGCATGCGGCACCAGGCAGCATCAGTGTGCGAAGCAGCATATGCACGAGCGTCCATGAACTGCGGGCAACACACATCCATGTGCAGCTGTGTGCGGGAGGCGCCACCGTCACCGCACCGTTGGACGTGCGGTGGCACCTGGCTGCAGGCCAGGCGCTGCTGGAGAGCAGCAGCAGCACACACAGCGATGGCCAGCACTGACGCAATCTCCCTGCACCCCCGCTGCTGCCTGGTGTCACCTTTGCGAAGGCCACCCTGCTCTTCTGCCCGCCGCTGAGTGTGTAGAGGGGCTGCAGCGCCAGCGTGCCCCCCACGCCGAAGCTGCCCAGGTGCTGGCGCGCCTCCTGGTCCTTGAGGTCGGGGTAGCACCGCAGCATCACCTGGCGGGTGGGGGTGGGGGTGGTGGTGGTGGTGGTAGGGGGGGGGGTAACTTAAATAGTACATACCACGCAATATGCCCGAATGGAGCAAGCAGGCACTCCCTGGCTGCCTCAATTGATGAGGCATGCACGGCCCACTGGCAGGCCTGAGCGTGGTGCGATCCATGGTGACAGTTCACGGCACATGCGCGAGTGGAGCAAGCAGAGACTGTCCAACTGCGTCATTGCGTGGCGCATGCACAGGCCACGCACACGCCTGAGCGAGGTGGACCTCAGTGCTGGCTGGCGCGTGCGTGCGCCAGGCGGGGTGCGCCAGCACGCATGCATGCAGCACCATGCCGCTGTCCAGAGGCTGCTGCGGCTCACCTGCACTGCGTTGAGGGCCAGGTCCATGCCGTCAACGTGGTGCTGGCTGAAGGTGGCCATGCGCACCTGAGGGGGGGGTGGGCAGGCAGGTGAACAGCATGCCGTGCAGGCAGGAGTTGCCATGTGAGAAGCGCGCACACTCGCCGCTCCTTGCCACGCTGTATGCAAGGATGGTCGACTTCACCGCTGGCAGCTCTGCGCAGGGGCATGCAGGCGCTGCCGCCACCTCAGCAGGAGCATCCGCCCGCCCCCGCTGCCCCGCCCGCCCCGCCCCGCCGCCTGGTCACCTTTGGGTTGCGGGTGATGTGGCCCACCGCCGGCTCCAGCGCGCCCGAGATGAGCCCCAGCAGCGTGGACTTGCCGATGCCGTTGGGGCCGACAATGGCGGCACGCGACTCCAGGCCCTGGCGGGAGCAGCGGGTGGGTGGTGGGGTGGGGTGGCGTGGTGCAGGGCAGGGCATGGCGCAGGGCAGTGGGCTGTGCTGGGTGTGTGCTGCTGTGGCGAGCCGGCGTGCTGCTGAGCTGGCCTGCAGGCGCCCCCGGCTGGCATGACGACAACGCAACACGCCAACACGCGCGCCACACAGTTGGGCAGCACACGCGCACCCCTGCACACAGCGCAGCACAGCCAGCAGCCGCCTGCCCTGCTCAGCAGCAGCACTAGCCGCCTGCCCTGCGCTGCACTGCCCGCCCCTCACCAGGCCAAAGTTGAGCCCCTTGAACAGCGTGGGCCCGCCCGGGTAGTTGAAGTCCACGTCGTGGAAGCCCAGGATGGGCGGCGACAGCCCCGTCAGCACCGGCTCGGGGAAGGAGAACACGTACTCGGCGTCCTTCTCGGTCACCTGGCAAGGGCAAGGACAGAAACAGGGGGGGGGGGGGGGATGTGCAGGGAGGGGGGCTGTGTGCAGCCGGCTCATGTGCGCAGGCATAGCGTGTGCGCCGTCGCCAACTCGACATGCGGCAGGGCTGTGGCAGGCATGGCACGCACAGACACACGCAGCGCTCCCATCAACGCCCAGCAGGTGCAGACGTGAGCAAGCAACGCGGGGAGGCACCGTGCAGTTCCAGCAGCAGCGCAGCTCAGCGCCAGCCTCCGCCCAGCCGCAGCCGCTGCCTGCTGGGCCCCCGCTGTGCTGGGAGGGCGGGTGGGTGGCCTGCTGCCGCGGGCGCGTGCCCACCTGCACCTCCGCCATGCGCTCCAGTGCCTTGATGCGCGACTGCACCAGGCTGGCGCGCTTGGCGTTGTAGCGGAACTTGTCAATGAACGCCTGCAGGGTGGTGGGGGGGGGGAGGCACGTAAGTAGGCAGGGGCGGCGGGCAGCCATGGTCAGTCAGTTTGAGTGCCAACGCTCAGAGTGCGTGGCAGGCAGCACCTGTCACGCACATGCTCACTGGCACAGCGGTGCTGCCACTGTCGGAGCTGCTGCTGAGCACGGTCCCAGTGCCGGCCCCCATCCAGCCCTGCCACTGCGCATGCGCCAGCACCCCCCGCGCCCGCCTGCCTTAGCGCCGCCCCACCTGCACGTGCGCGCGCTTGGCTGCCTGCGCCTCTGCCGCCTTGGTGGCGTTGCGCAGCCGCTCCTCAGCGGTCTTGACAAACACGTCATAGTTGCCCTTGTAGGTGGTGATGGACCTGCGCGGCAGCCGCGGCGCGGCGGTTCAAGTGGCGCCCACACCACGCCCGGCCGCCTGCCACCATGCCCAGCCAGCAGCACGCGTGCATCGCTGACGCAGCAACCCCGGCACTGAACAGCACTCCTCCCAACCCCCTGCGCCTGGCCTCTCCTCGCTGCCCCGCCAGCTCTGATGGAGCATGGCCGGGGCAGCCACTCGGCGCACGCCCTGCTGCCGCCCCGCCTGCCTGCCTGCTGCGGCCTCACCTGCTGTGCAGGTGCAGCACGTCGGTGCAGACCGCGTTGAGGAACTCGCGCGCGTGGCTGACCACCAGCAGCGTCTTGGGCCAGCGGCACAGGTACTCCTCCAGCCACAGCACTGGCAGCGCGGCGCGGCGGCAGGCGGGACGCGGCAGGCAGGCAGGCAGGGGCGCGGCAGTGAGTGGCTCGCGGTGAGGCAAGTCGATTTCATGATTCTGCTGCACAGTTGCTACACGCAGTGCTCATCACACAGAGTTGGGTTCCACAGCAGCATGAAGCTTGCTGGCGATGGCAGATGACGCGGTTGCTGCCTCAAGCGCAGCAGCAACGTCCCGCCCCCCCCCCCCCCCCCCCCGCCCCCTCACCTGCGTGCAGGTCCAGGTGGTTGGTGGGCTCATCCAGCAGCAGCAGGTCGGGCTCCACAAACAGCGCGCGGGCCAGGCTCACGCGCATGCGCCAGCCGCCGCTGAAGGTGCGCGTGGGGCGGCGCATCATGCCCGAGTCAAACGACAGCCCCGCCAGTATGGCCGCCGCGCGCGACTCCGCGCCGTCAGCGTCAATCTCCACCAGCCGCTTCCACACCTGCCGGCATGGGGGGGCATGCGTATGCGTGGGGCCGGGCGCGGCAGCGTGGAGCCACACACGAGGGAGCGGTCGCGGTCGCAGCGCCCTGTGGCGGTGGCCTGCTGACACACCAGGCCATGATATACCTTTATTTGCACTTTCACTACGACACAATTCACCGCCAACACAGTACAGCACACCCTTCAGGACTGAGCCCTGACCTCAGGCACTGGCCCAGCCGCCGATGCTCCGCTCAACAGGGGATCGTCCCTGGGGACAGCTCTGCTGCAGCAGTCAAGCCAAGGGCTTGAGGGGAAGCTGCTGCTGGCATGCCACGCGCTCATGTCACTGCCAGGTGCACGGCAGGCCTGCCCGCTGGCGCGCACCGCCCGGGCGCCACCGCCCACAGGCAGCATGGCGCGGCCCCAGCCCGCGCGCACGCGCTGCATGGCTGGCTGCCAGCAGTGCGGCTGCTGCGCATAGCCCGGCCTCTCACCTGCTGCAGCCGTGCTGAGAGCGCCGCCTCCTTGGTGGGCACCGCACCACCTGCTGCTGCTGCTGCTGTGCCTTGCTGCTGCTCTTTATGCTGGTCTGCTGGCGGCTGCTGCTGCTGCTGCTGCTGCTGCTGCTGCTCTAAGCTCAGTGCTGCTACCCCGTCTGCTGCTTCACCAGCTGCCGTGCTGCGCTTGTCCTGCAGGCAGCAGCAGCGGCAGGCAGCAACAAGGCAGCAGCGGCAGGCAGCTGACATCAGCAACAGGGAAGGGAGGGCATGCCAGCAGGGAACTGCTGGGCGGTGTTGGGATCACCAGCAGCGCAGCAGCGCTGATGTACGCTCAGCACAAGACCGACATGAGAAACAATGCCATCTGCCGACCACTGCCGCCATGCAGCGCGGGCAGCTGCTGTGCCTCACAGCCCTCATGCCATGCGTGCTGCCTGCTCCCACGCAGCTGCCCATGGCCCTGACGCACTGCCGCCACACCCAGGCTGCTGCCCTGTTTCCATTCTGTCACCTACGACACATGCTTCACGCCATACAAGGGATGTCCCCCAAGTACGTGTAACATCACAGCAGCAATGCACAGTGCAGGGCGGCCCTGGCAGCCCGCCACCCTCACCAGCCCCAGCTGCGCCATGAGCTGCCGCTCCTCGTCCAGCAGGTCGGCGCGCTCGGTGTCACACTCGAGCACAACCTGCAGCGGCAGGCCAGGCGGGCACGCATGGGGAAAAACAAGCAGTCCAAGAAACAGCGGTGAGCTACGTCAGACAGTCAGCGGTGGGCAGCGCCACGCAGTGCCTTGTGCGTGGCTGTGCTCATGGCACGCCACCTGCTGGGGAGGCTGCGTGCAGGCCGCGATGCACCAGCAGAGGGGCAGCCGAGTGTGGTGCACGCGTGCAGCACGACCATCAAACGCCCACAGCTGAGGCCCTGCAGGGAACCGGGAGGAGCGCCGTGCAGCAGTGCCGGCACACAGCACACCAGAGGCACCAGCTGCTTGCCAGCCACACCGGCCGCGCTCCTGCAGCTGCGCGGCTGGGGGCCCCTCACGCTTGCCAGCCGCCTGCCATGGACCTGGCCCACAGCCACCTGCAGGCAACCCCCCCCCCCCCCCCCCGCGCCCCCCCACCTGCAGCACCGGCGTGTCGTCCCCCACCACCTCCTGCTCCACGTGCAGCACCTGGCAGGAGGGCGGCAGCCCGGGGATCTCACGCGTGGACAGCGCACGCAGGAAGGTCGTCTTGCCTGGCGGCAGCAGCAGCAGCAGGGGGGGCGGCAGGGGTAGCAGCAGCAGCAACAGCAGCAGGGGGGGCGGCAGCAGCAGCAGCAGCAGGGGCAGCAGCAGCGGGCGATTGAGGGAGCCTGCAAGAGGCCACATGTGCAGCTTGCTGGCAGCGTGACAAGCGCCCATCCAGCGTGGCTCAGCAGGGGGCTGGCGCGACCACACAGCCACGCGACAGCAGCAGCACTGGCGCTTGCACCTGTGCATGCGTGTCTGTGTGCGCACCTGTGTACACAAGCACACCACCACCAGTGCTGTGACACAGGTTCAAGTGCAGCCCTGTGCCCGGCAGCGTGCTGCCACGAGTGCTCCGTGCTCACACGCAGGCACCTGACACAGCCCTTGTTCAACCGCCCCCCCGGGGCAGGCAAGCTGAGGAGGCACCCACGGCTGCAGCCACACGCTGGCAGGCACCCACACCGCACCCCCGCCCCCCCCAACACCCCCCCCCCCAACCCACCTGTGCCGTTGCGCCCTATCAGCCCGTAGCGCCGCCCCACGGCCAGGCTCACGCTGGCGTCCACCACCAGCTCCTTGCCGCCGTTGCTGACGCAGAAGTTCTCCAGGTGGATGTCGCGCGAACCGCCGCCACCCCTGCCAGGTGGAGGGGGGGGGAGGCAGTCGGCAGTTGTACAGTTGCTAAACACAGGCGTGGCTGCTCAGCAGTGAAGCGGCAGCAGCAAGCAGTGCAGGAGACGGCCAGGGTGCTGCTGTGTGCTGTGGCAGGCTTGCTGCTGCTGCTGCAAGCTGCCGAGCCGGGGGCGTGACAGACAGGCGGCCGCCATGCACGGCAGGCACTGGCAGGCAGGCAGCGCCTGGCAGGTGCTGCAGCAGTGATCATGCTGCTGCTGCTGCTGCTGCTGCTGCTGCTGCCCATGCGGCACTGCCAGCTATAGCTGCAGCATGCCTCACATGTTTCGCTGCAAGGTCGGCTTGTGTCCCTTGACTGCCGCAGCGGCCTGCCGCTGGTGCGACTCAAACGCCGCGCGCGCCGCGGCCTCCTCCTTCACGCGCGCCCGCTCCAGCTTCAGCCGGTCCTGGCGGCAGCAGCGCACCGTGCAGGGCGTGCAGCAGGCGCATGCGGAGCACAGCGAGGCTGACATGCAGGAGACCGGCCCACATGCGGGAGTGGGGCTGCCATGCAGGCGTGGGGCTGCAGCCGGCATGCTGCCAGGCGCTGCTTGCAGCCTGCACAGCACAGCCGCTCAGCAGGCACCAGCCAGCACATATGCCAGCCGCGCGCGCCACCACCAGCACCGCTGCTGCCCCCGCCCCCCCCAGCCCCCAGGCCCCGCCCCCTCCCCCAGCCCCCCACCTTTTCGCTGATCTGGGGCAGGTTGCCGAAGGGCGTCTGGATGAGGTCGCGCCCGCACTTGAGCTGCTGAGTCAGCAGCTGGCGCGTGTCCGCGTCAGCCAGCAGCACGGGCCCGCTGGCCAGCGCCTTGCCGCCGCCGCCACCAGCGGCAGCAGCGGCAGCAGCCGACTCCTCTCCAGCAGCATCTGCAGCAGCAGAGGGGAGGCGGGCGGTGCAGGGAGGCGGGTGGGTGGCATGTGGAGGGGGCAGGGCGGCGCTGTTGGTGCACAGGGTCGCGGGGGTGCCGCCCTGCTCTGCCTTGCACTGGCTGCAAGAGGCTGCGGCTGGCTGCAGCTGTGCAGGCAGTGACGCCAAGGCGGCACCAACACTGACACAGCAGCTGGCGGCAGCACAAATGTAACATGTGCTGCCAATCCTGCAGGTGAGGGAGGTGGTGTGTGTGGGGGGGGGGGCTGTGTCATCAGCGTGCCATTGCAGCTGCTGGGGCTGCAGGTAACAGCGCACACTGGACAGCTGCTGCCACTGCGGGCGGTGGCCGCTGCTCACCGAGGCGTGCTGCCAGCTGCCTGCAGGCCTCCCTGGCCTGAGCCTCGCCAGCACAGCAGCCTGAGTCGACCTGGGGCGCGGCACAGGCGCAGGCGGACAGCACAGGTTCAGCCTGTGGCACTGCCATGCTGCCAAGCCAGCCCACTGCTGCTGCTGCTGCACCTGGAGCCTGAGCCTTATGTGGAGTGCCAGCCATAAATCGCCTGAGCCCACGCAGCAGCCGCTTGGCGACGAGGCGCTTGCATGCCTATGCCTATGCTGAACACACCTACACACTCCTCTCTGCTGCTTCACCGAAACAGCTCAGGATGTGCTGCAAGAGGTGCCACAGTCACACCCCTGAGTCGCTGCTGCTGCTGCTGGTGCATGTGCAGCCCCGCCCTGCCAGTCCTGCGTGGCCGCCCGGCCCTCACCAGAATGGGGCCCAGGTGCTCGTACGTGTCTTGCCCGTCAGTGCCGTGCTCGTAGTGCTCGTCCTCAAGCACGGCTGGGGAGGGGGGGGGGCGGGCACAGCGCAGGCGCACCTGGTGAATCGCGCTTGTGCGGCAGCAGCTCATTGCTTGTTTTGAGGTAGCCTGGCAGCAGGGGGCCAGCGCTCGCACTGGCAGTGCCTCTGCTGTTCAGCCATGCCTCTGCGCTGTTGGCTGGCAGGTGGCCCAGCTTCTGCCAGCTGTTACTAATGCTGCACACGCATGCTTGTTGGAGCAGACCGCTCATGCAGCTGCGTGCTGTCTTGCGCTGCTCCCACAACAGTCGCTTCAGGCCCAGGCCACATGCAGGCATTGCTCCTCCAGCTGCAGCTGCTGCTGCTGCTGCTGCTGCTGCTGCTGGCCTCACCGACAATATAGTCCAGGATGGTCTCGTCGCCATGGCTGCCCAGGACGTCATGCACCACGGCACGCACATCAGGCGCCATGGCGCAGCACGCTGCCGGCGCTGCTGCTGCTACTGCTGCTACACCAGCACGCCTGGGTCACAGCAGCTGTTGTGGTTCTGCAGTCAGATCCACATAAAGTCACCAGGGCGTGGCTGAGCTGTTTCAACATGTGAGTTTGCTTGCTGGTGGCAGCAGCAGCAACACAGCAACACTGCTGCTGCACATCATGCTACTGAACACGACTGCGGTCAAATCTAAGGCGCCCGCAAGATCCTAACTTGCTGCGTTGCATGTGAAGTTGCTCAGGGCAGTGCCACCGTAGCATGCGTGGCTCCGCCCGCATGCGTCCCAGCCTGCCCCTGCCTGAGCTCTGCACCTGCGTCTGTCAGACGATCTTCTTTGCAAGTTGCTCGTGTTGCCAGCACTACGAACGAGCTTCAATGCATGGATTATGATTATGCAGTCTATCCCAAGCTGCTACTCGTTGAGCACTACTGCTGCTGGAATGCAAGTACAAATCGCCTTGCCTGCACACACATACAACGTTGTATTACATCCACAAACAACGGCATGCCTGATGTATGACATCCGGTCAAGAAACAACATGACCAAGGCATTGCAACAGGGAACAGCGGCAGCATGTTACAGGCCCTAAACCTTGGGGGCACCTGCTCGCGTCCACCACGCCAAGCAGGTTGTGCCAGGACGCCCCCTCCCCCCTCCCCCGCACGTGGCAGAACGAGGACACAGGAAGGCAGCAAGGCCAATCACTACAAAGAGAGAAGCTCAACCATGTACGCTGTCTGTCGTGTTACTAGACTTGGCAAGTGCTGGAGCTGCTCATCTCAGCCTGTCCACCCGGACGCTGGGCCTTGCGCTGGAGGCAGCTGCTGCAGGGGCCGCCACGCACTCCACTGCAGCAGCACTGCCTGGCAGCAAGCTCCACGGCCGCTGGCAATCATTGTGGCAACTGAGCACACCACATGGAGGGGGCGAGTGCTTCAGCATGCACCTGCTGCGCCATGCGCCCGGCCGCCGCCCAGCAGGCACATCTGCTGCTCGGGGCTGTCCCTGCAAGCCAGGGTTGCCGGCATGGCATGCAGACGGTCAGCATGGCATGCAGCCAGTCAGCATGAAAGGCATAGGACAGCAAACCCTTCGGGTTACACCCACGCTGCCGATGGCACAGCATGCAGAACCTGCAGGATGCAGCACCGGCGACGAACGCAGCTCATGCATGGTGCAGCCAGCACTGCTTGCTCGCGGGCTGAACCAAAGCTGTTCAGGGCGTACGATGCCCCTGCTGCCTGCACTGCTGCCTGCTGCACGCACTGCGCCTGGCATGCACTGCGGCCCAGGTGGTGCCCTCACCTGGCAGCACATGGCGTGCGCAGCAGGCAGCGCAGCGGCCCAGGTTGTGCCCTCACCTGGCAGCACATGGCGTGCGCAGCATGCAGCGCAGCGGCCCAGGCGGGGGCCAGCGCTGGGGCCCGCTGCTGACGGGCGCCAAGCACAGCTGCCGCTCCCCATGCACGGTCGCGGCACTGCAGCGCGCTTGCTGCTGCTGGGCACAGGCTGGTGGAGGGTGTGTCGCGCCACGGCGCAGCGGCTGTGGACGCGTGCTGGCTGGCTGGCTGCAGGCTGCAGCAGGGGCCTTGAGCAGGCCTGCAAGCGCTGCTGCCACTCAGGCAAAAGGTGCTCATCAGCACATCCGCCCTGCACATGCATGCATGCAGGCTGCTGCTGCTGCTGCTGTTGCTGCTGGCGTTGCTAGTGTGGCTGCTGCGTCGCCGCACCAGGCTTCAGGGCTGCTGCCACTTGAAGCCAGCAAAGTCGCTGCTGCGCAGGGCTGCCAGCTGCTTGGCGCCCTTGCGCAGCAGGTGCTCGATGCGCATCACCTCCCGGGACCTGCTCAGGCCGCGCGCCTGCTCCATGCTGTGCCGTGCATAGGCCTGCACGCTCGCGCAGCTGTCTGGGTGCTGCCGGGCAGCACGCAGCACACTGCGGTACAGAGACAGCACCTGCAGCGACAGAACCAGTAGCAGCATAACAAGAAACGCAATGAACAAACAGCGCCAAAAGAACAGCATTGGGCTGAGCAGTCAGATGTCCTCTACTGCACCATGTGTGGCAGCAAACAGCACATGGCTGCAGCTTGCAGTTGTGTGGCCACCTCCTCTTGCTGCTGAAACATGTCCTACAAAACTTCGACGACACATGCATGACGAAACATTATTTCGGAGTCGATCTCACCTCTTTCTGCAGCCCAGAGAATGCCATGATAGGGTCAGTCCGTTGTCTAGCAGTTGATACCACGACCGCCGCTCGAAACGACAAAACTTCAACTTAACAATGTCTGCTGTCCTAGTTCAAGTTCTGGGTGCGCGTAACTGCTTTAAATATCAGAGCCAGAACACCAAAGTGACACACAACAAGGGTTTGCCTCCACCAGGTGGTGGCACCTGTGGTTGTCGTTAGCTCGACGCTGGACGAATGAAGTTGCTTTGTGACCAAACATGCGTTGCAGTTTTCATCCTGAGTATGCCCAGCAGGCAGCAGCAACAGCAGCAGCAGCAACATCAACAGCAGCAGCTGTAGCAGCACATCACAGCAAACACAACAGCACCAGGCACCACCATTCTGAAGCGCAGAAACAACAAAAAATGGCCGTGCCTTTTGCTTCAGTTCCATAATGTCGTTAGGGTGGATCATGTTGACGTGAATGGCACCATCCAAACTTGAGCACGATGAACTGCTGCCATAGCGCCCGTCAGCTTCGCCTTGTCACTGGGCAACACAGGCCAACCCCATTTTCCAGCAACAGATCGCCAAGCGCCCTCAGGCTTCACCGCAGCAGTGGCAACAGCAGCCGGTCCTGGCGCATCAATCAGCCATCACAGCCGCTGCAGGCTGCAGCTGAGGCAGCATGCATCGCTGCAGCCGCTGCTACTCCGTCAGCAGCAGCAGGCACATGGTCGCTGCCGCTGCTGGGTGGGGGCAGCCTGGCCCTGCCCTGCCTGTGGCCCGCGTGTGGGCCGTGGGGTGTGTGGTGCGGCCTGATCCTGGCTGGCGCGTTTGGCATGTGGTCTGAGCGCACACGGCTGGGCAGGGAGCTGTCGGGCGCACTGGTGGCCACACTGGCAGGTGCGGCGCCAGCGGCACCAGCGGCACACACATGCACGGCGCAACAGGATAGCGTGCAGCACCAGTGACAGCCCAACACGCAGCAAAGGCTGTGTCCTACAAAGTCATTGCGGCATCAGCTTCCCCACCACAGCAGCGGCACACCATGACTTGCGTAGGTTCCACTGCCAGGCGGCAGTGCCAGGAAGGCAGCAGCAGCAGCAGCAGCAGCAGCAGCAGCAGCAGCAGCACACGTCAGCCACAAGGTGTGCGTCGCAGGAGCAACAGCTGCAAGTGCCCAACCCCACCAGGACTGCCCTACCCTGGCTGTGTGTGTTGGCCCTGCCTGGGCAGCCACCAGCCTGCCGCTGCTCCAGGGCCCCGTCACACCCACCCAGCACTGCCATTGCTGCGCCGCCATGTGCAAGTCGGCCCGCAGGCATGTTCCTGGCCAACGCCGGCTACCTGCCGCCCCACCCCCCTGAGGCCGACCTGGTGTTCAAGTACCTGCTGCCCCTGGCCGTGCCCATGCTGCTGCTCAGCGCCAACCTGCGCGCCATCCTGAGCCACACGGGCAGCCTGCTGGCGGCCTTCCTGCTGGGCACGGCGGCCACCGCAGCAGCCAGCGTGGCGGCCATGGCGCTGTGCCCGCTGGCCGTGCTGGGGGATGAGGGCTGGAAGATTGCTGCGGCACTCACGGCACGCCACATTGGCGGCGCAGTGAACTACATGGTGCGCTGGTCGCCTGCTGCTGCTGTGACATGTCGGCAGGGTGCTGCGGGCTCATGGGGTGTGTGCAGGCAGCTGCGGTGGCAGGCCAGGCCTCCACATGCGCAGGCAAGGCTGCTGCTTGCTGAGAGTACAGCTTCGATGGGTGCGCACAGGCGCATGCCTTTGCACAAAACGCGACGCTTGTGTGCCGGTTAGCAGCAGCCTTCGCCGCGTTGCTCTTGGCTCACAGCTTCCTGTGCTCCCTGGCTCCCCCCCCCCCCCCCCCCTCCGACACGGCACGCCCTGCTGTCAGGCTGTGGCTGAGGCGCTGTCCATCAGCCCCTCCACCTTTGGCGCAGGCCTGGCAGCAGACGACCTCATCCTCACACTCTACTTCATCACCATCTACAGCCTCGCCAAGCGCATACCACCAGAGGCGGCGCCAGCGCAGCAGCAGGCGCAGCCAGCGGACGGGCAGCAGCAGCCAGCAGCAACCTTGCCACCACCACCAGCAGCGGCTAGCAGCAGCAGCAGTGGGGGCCATGGCGGTGTAGGCGGCCGCAACATCAATGTGAGTGGTTCAGCACGGCAGAGCACGTCCCGCTGGCATTGTCAGCAGTGCAGCTTGGCTGCCCCTGTGGGACGCCAGCAGGCAGGCTGCAGCGGCTGCATCAGAATCACAGCCGATTGGGTGTGCAAGACGGAAGCGCCAGCCCTGCCTGCTGCTGGTTCACCTGCAACTGCCACCCGCATGTGCCGTGCTCTGTTCCCACCCGCGGCACACACGCATGCTGTGCCGGCTCCCCCCCCCCCAGGTGTACGCGGCCATGATGGCTGCAGGGCTGTCGTCCGCCATCTGCTACCTGGGCAGCCAGCTGGCGGCCGCGTGGGGCGTGCCCAGCCAGTCCATGAGCATCATCACGGCGCTCACGCTGGCGCTGGCCAGCAGCGCGCCCAGGCTGCTGGCACCCCTGGCCGCCTCTGGGGAGGGTCTGGCGCTGCTGCTGATGCAGGTGGGGCCTGGGGCCGGGCGACGCTGCCTGCACGGCGGGCCTGGCAGCACCTGCGCCGCGCTGCTGGGGTTGTGGGGTGCCTGCTGGTGCTGGCTGCAGGTCCAGCTCCAGGACTGCCTGGTGACGTGTGGCGGTAACTGCATGCTTTCTGTCAAGCACATCTGAGCAGCAGCTGCTGATTGGCTGTGTATTGCTGATTAATCATCATCACGTGCAGCAGCGAGTGACCCACAGCCTGCCTCTTTGGTCCGTGCACACCCGATGTGTGCCTCGCCCCCACCTGCAGTGTGCAGGCAGCCTGCCACCCCTGCTGAAGCAACAACCTCCCAGCGCTTCCTTCTCCATGCGCAGGTGTTTTTCGCAGCTGTCGGTGCCAGCGCCGACATCAGGCTGGTGCTGGCCACAGCGCCCATCCTATTTGCGTGGAGCTCTGTGGCGCTGGCGGGCCACCTGCTGCTGCTGCTGGGCCTGGGCAGGCTGGCAGGCTTCTCACGCAAGGAGCTGCTGCTGGCCTCAAACGCCAACATAGGAGGTGCGGTGCAGCAGGGGCTGGCATGGTGCTGCTGCTCCCCCTGCAGGAACAGCATGGCTGTGCCGGGCACTGCGGCCAGGCAGTGCGCGCAGGTGGCCCCAGCTGAGCGCCGAGCACAAGTTTGTGATGACTAGTGTGCAGGTCAAAATTCAGCGCATACAGCAGCTCAAGCAGTCGGCTGCTGCAGTTTGGTGCGCAGGGGCTTCCGCCTGCCCGCCCAGCCAGCAGCGTGGTGCAGTGCAGGGTGCCTGGCGGCAGGCCCTGGACCCAGTCAAACTGTTGTGCCTGCACATGCTGCTGCTGCCACCGCCTGCCGCACTTGTTCCTTTGCCTGCTGGCAGGTCCCTCCACTGTGGCTGGCATGGCTGCGGCCAAGGGCTGGACGTCCCTGCTGGTGCCCGCCATACTCACCTCAACGCTGGGCTATGCACTAGGCACATTCATCGGCATTGGGCTGGGTGGCACAGTCATGAAGCCACTCTGCAGATGATGAGGTGCCCAGCGGCTGGTGTGATGCTGGCGGCACTTGAGAAGCCCATCAGCAGCTGATGTGATGCCTGGTGTAAGGTGGCCAGGGGAGGTGTGAGAGGACACAGATGTTGTGCCCAGCACCTGTGGTGGTCTGGACCTAGGGCCTGCAGGCAGCTTGCTTGCTACAATTGGTTACTGTCACAGTATCCGTAGTGTAATAGGACATAGCACTGCATGCATGAAAATAGTGTGTACTCATGTGCTGCAGCACCTGTGGCATCTGCCCTGGGGCTGAGGCATATTGAGGATGAGAAGCATGTTATGTTTGATTGCCATCGCCATTGGTTTCGTGACCTGCGTGAACGTTTTAGCCGGTTGTATCGGCACACTGGGGGTCCTAGTGACCCAGACTGTATGCTGCGACTGATGAATCATGAAGACCAAACAGCTGTGGCTGAACTGGTACGTCTGATTGACGTGCGACAGCAGGAATCAGTTTGCGATCTATGTGGGCCCCACCAGCGGCTGGTTATCAGGATGAGATTTGGTGTGGATGCCTTTGTCAAATTCTTTTCTGGCTTGCTTTGGTTTGCTCTTTGCTCGATGAGCCTGTCATTGGCTCCATACCGGGCGAAGTTACCCATGTAACTTCTACAGAGTGAAAATGTGAGGGAGCCAGGTGGTGTCAAAAGTGCTGGCTCCTCTGGCATGGCTCAAGAGGCATGTTCTGAGTTGTTACAGCTTAAACATTCCATCCGTCTGTTGCCTGCATACATGCATACATGCAGTGCTGTTTCCCTACACGTGTTGTGCCATTAAGCATAATGTGAACAAAACACAGCACTGCTCGCAGGCAACGGAGTGCACTGCAGCCCACCACCCTCCCGCATGTGTGCTGACATCCAAGCGGCATCGTGCAAAGAAGCTGCCCTGCCGGCTGGTGTGTCAACCATGCCGTGATGGTGTGCTACTTCACATGTCTGTCTCTGGCTACAGCTGTACATGACGATGTTGTGTACGCTAGCCGCATAGGGTGTTCTGAACGTGCCTGTGTTTACGCTGGACAAAACCATCCTGCCTGATCGGTTCGATACATCTATTTATGAATGGAGCAGGCGCCAAATTTGTGCCAGCTAATGCATTGTATGCATACATCGCACGATCAATATTTTAGTTCTCATCAATATTTAAGTTCTTATCAATATATAATTTGGAAATACTCATGAGCTATTTTCATAGCTCCGCGCAGCAGTGGAACGTGCGTCAAAGTATTGTGACCTGCAGCCCGTGGCGTTTAGCGGCATTTGGTATGCTTGTTCACTTATTTTGCTCAAGTCCTGGGTATCTCGAAAGAAAGGCGTCACCGTCACACGTAGTCACACTCATCTTCAGCCAGAACATCACCCGTTGTTACACGGAGCAGAAGTAGCCACGGGCTTTGGAAGACACATCTGACGGAAATTGATCTTAATATGTGATGGATAGTTCAACAAGTAACACACGCTTTTGCAAATCGACCGCTGCCGTTTTCGTGTCGCCACGTCAAGTTAGGGCAACTTCTGCACCGGACGAACTGCGCTACGTTACTAACGGTGGTGTTCAAACCTATAGAACTATTTATCCGAGGTCCTTTGTCCTTGTCCAGCTCACTCGACACCAGTACTCGCCCCGGCCTCCAGCAGCGGTGTAGCTTAGCTTTCGGGCAGCCTCACCTGCATGGCTGCCAAAGATGATTAGAAGACGTAGGTCTGCATTGGATGCACGGATGCTAAGGGGCGTAGCAGTAGCAGGTCTCTTGCTGTGCAACGTGCTGCTGCTGTCGCAGCTCAGCATAAGCACCGCGCAGGATGTCAGTGCGGACAGTGTTCAGGAGGCGCTAGCAAAAGCACAGCAATCAGGCGGGGACAGCAGTACTCGCGACACACAGCAGCAGCTGCAGCAGCAGCAACAGCAGGAGCAAGAGCAACAGACCCAGGTGGAAGCCACCGGGTTGTTCAGCACGAATCCAGATTGTACGGGATCTCTGGCCCAGACCAACCCCAATTGCGGCTTCTGGCCGCGACCTAAGCCCAGACGGCCTCCCAGGCCAGGCGGGGGGCCCACCCCCCGCCCTGGGCGCTCACCCCCGCCGCCGGCTGGTGGCGATGGCGTGCATACGGTTACCGTCAGCAACCTTGTTGGCGGCACAGACACGTGTGAGGCTGCTGGGCAGCGCAGTGTGGCCATCAACGTGAAGAGCAACGTGATGACGCTGCCGGGGGTGCGTGCAGCCAGCCTGCAGGTGGACGTTGCCTGCACGCCAGGCTCGCGAGGCTCGGTGAGTGGCGCGCCAGCAGCGGCGCCGCACACACACACGGCTGCTGGCGGGGGTCGTGCTTGGCTGCAGTGTGCGGCAGCAGCAGCATGAACTGCCGTGTGCCATGCTGTGTCGTGCCGAGTGAAACAAGATCATCAAGCACTGCAGGTGCTGGTGTGGTGCGAGCTTGTACTGCGCCTGAGCCGGCATTGTGTCGGTACTGAGAATTGAGGCACCATGATTGACTTTGCAGAGGGAACCTGCACATCTGCTGTATGTGTGTATGACAATGTGCATGCAATTTGGGAAGCCAGCTGTGCACCCTGGCAGGAGAGAGTGGGGTCGGGGTTCACCTGTGTGCAACCTGCAATGATGGGTCCGCGAGGTTGCCTCACGGCCTCATGCTCCAGACGAGCCCACACAGCGTGTGATGTGCTCCAATGGAGTTTGCGCCGCTGATGCACTCCCCTCCCCTCCCAGGGGGTGCTCAGTGTGTTGCTGCCTGGCCGGCTTCGCCCTCTGTACGTGCATGTCAGCATGGCACAGCTGCAAGAGCATGATGGGGTCCGGCTGCAGTAAGCTGACCATCACCCTCACACGTTTCACTGCTGCTGCCGCTGCCCTGCATATGCACTGCACGCGCGCTGCCAGGGGGCGCGCTACCTGGTGCGTGTCATCTACAGCGGCAGCCGCGAGGCCAAGGACTGGCTGGACACCGCCATCCCCCGCATCAGCCCCTGCTCCCTGTGGGAGCTGCTCTGCCCAAGCTTCAGGAGCGCGACAGGCAGCAGGCAGCGCATCCAGGACACCAAGCTCTGCAAGGCCAGCAGCGACACAGGCTGCAGCGCAGGCGCACCCCCCAGCGGCCCCTCCCCACCGCCCAGCCCCTGCCTAGCAGGACCGCCAGGCAGGAGCCCGCCCCCGCCGCCCCGGCCGCCGCCGCCGCCGCCCTGCCCGGTCTGCGCACCACCCGGCCCGCCGCAGCCGCAGGCGCCGCCGCCGCCGCCGCGCGCCTGCCCCAAGCCCAGCAGCCCCTGCCCGCCCTGCGCGTGCCAGCCGCCGCCCCCCGCACCACCGCCGCCGCCGCCTCGCTCGCCGCCGCCCCCCATCTCCCAGCGCTGCAACGACTACCTGGTCACGACCGCCAGCAACCTGGTGGTGTGGGGTGACGGGCGCGACCCCGCCAAGGCTGTGTGGACGGTGCAGCCGGCCGGGCAGGGCACCTGCCGCAACAGCCCGCTGCTTATGCGCGTGCACCCTGTGCAGTCGGTGTGCAGCCAGCCCACCAGCCTGGCCATTGAGGCGACCGGGCTGGTGTTCATGCAGTGCTTCACGTACGACGTGCTGAGCAGCGCGCCCATAGTGGGGCCGGAGATCCTGCTGGAGCCCACGGGCTTCGCCGGGGAGGTGCGCCTCACGCAGCTGCACTTTGACATCGTGTCCCCCGTGGAGGACTGCACAGAGGTGCGCAGGCTGCCAGGTGGCGCGGCGTGGGTGGGGGTGGGGGTGGGGGTGGGGTGCGGGCACCTTGCCAGCGCAACAAAGAGCAGCCTGCAGTGCTGGCAGTGGGAGTGCCAGCAAGGCTGCCGCAGCTGAGCTTGTTGTCCAACTGCTTGTCAAAAGAGGGTGTTGTGATGAGCCAGTCCCTGCCTCTGCAGCGCACACGCCGCAAGGCGCCCAGCACTGCTGCTGCGGTGCCGGCTGGTGCACCGGGCTGCCGTCAGCTGCCGCCGCCCACCGCTCCCTGCTGCTCTCATGCCGCCTGCTGCTGCCGCCTTTCATTGCTGCAGCCGCTGATGCTTTACGTGGAGAACAGCCGGGGGGTGACGACCAGCCTGCAGCTGCCCTGCATGCCCGACACCACGCAGCCGTACGACTTCCCGCCCGCCTCTATCATCTACCCGGATGCACGCCAGCGGCTGTACTTCACCGGCATGTCCAACCAGCACGTCCTCAGCGTCAAGAGAATCTACTATGAGGTCACCTTTTCATGAACGGCAGCAGCAGCAGCAGCCGCAGGCAAACAGTTGCAGGCAAGCAGCAGCTGCAGCAGCAGGAGCAGCTGCAATGCTTCGTGTAGCAGCGGAGCTCGTAAGGGACTAGAATGGCACAGTAGCAGCAGCAGCACTTGGAGGCTGCCTTGGTTGTACTGCCTGGCTGTTCATAGTGCATGGAGCAGCCAAATGCTGCGGCTGCCTTGGAGCCTGCCATTGATTTTATATATTGATAGAGGTGTCTTACTTATATGTGGATTCTTTTTTCTTGTGAAAATCTCATATGCTGAAGCCATCCTATAATGAGCACCTGACAAAGATGTGGCTCAAATGTCTTGGCACTGCACTGTTCCAGAGTGCTTGGCACTGCACTGTTCCAGAGTGCACAGTTCCATAAATCGTGTCTGCTGGAATCGGAGCCCGTGGAAGCCCTGGCCCAGTGATTACGCCAGTGTACATTTGTATGTTGCCTGGCAGCTGCTGCGGCTGCGGCTTTTGAGAGAGATCGGTTACACGTGGGTCCAGCCACCATCTTCTGTGCCCCACTGCGGGCGCGTGGTGGTGGGCTGCAGCAGGGCGCAGCCCTCTGCCCTTGCAGTAGGCAGCTTGTTTGTTGCAGTGGCAGTGCAGCTGCCCCCTGGGTTGCAGCTCGCTGCCCCCCCAGCTGGCAAGCGCTGCTCTTGGTGCACGCATGCTTCACCCCTTCCTTGTTGCACCTAGAACTAGGAGGCAATGTGTGCCAGCCTTTCACAGTTCTGCAGGTCTGTGTTAGGTGGGCTGAGAAAGCATGCCACCGGAGAGGCATTTGGCAGCAGCAGCAGCAGCGTGATTGCAACAGTACTGCTTGCAACATGGCATCTGAGCAGTGTCGGTCACACAGCGCTGCTGGTTTACATCATCAACTTGGATTACAGGCACTGCTCTTGGATACGGCCTGATGCAAGATATATTGCTGCGCACTGCTTGGCACTGCCCGGTGCGCGGAGCATGATCAATATTTTGTTTTACTTCATCCTCTTTTGCCCGCATGCATCTTTTGCTCGCATGCACAACACGTCAATCTATGAAAATTGGCGTACTGCCATTGTGGTGGTGTGCGCGTGTGTGTGCCCGTGATGTGCCCATGTCTGAGGCGTGCACTGCAAGCTTGGCCGCGCATGGTGGCTCATTAAAGAGAGATGCACTGCTGTCAGACAGTCACTCCTTTCAGCAGGCGTGCAAGGCGCCAGTCCATGTTGTCATGCATGGCTTGCGACACCATGCACGCTTGATGCCAACAATTCCACCATCTGAGGTGCAGACATGTGCACACATGCATATGGTGCCGCCATCACCTGGTGCTGCCGTGGCAGCCCACGGTCGTACTGCTTGTTGGGCTGGCGGCACAGGCTCTGTTGGGGTGGCTGCTTGACATCATGCCAGAGCACAGCGCCAGGCTCAGGTGGTGTGTCAGTTGCTGTGTGCAGGCTCGCTGCGCCTGGACAACCCCGCTCAACTACGCTTGTTGACAGGGCAGTTGGAGATCTGCTGGAGAGTTGGAGATCTGTGCAGCAGCAGAGTCCAATTGATCAGGCTGTAGCAAGCAGGCCAGCAAGCACGACCATGTCAAGGTACTCCAACACCCGTACAAAGAGCTGCCCAATGGTTCATCAGGCACCATTCATGTGTGAACGCTGCATTGTCCATCACCCATGGCTGGTATGCTTGAGCTGTGCTTACCTATTGTGTAGGCCTGCTGCGCGTGTGTAGGCGCAGTTGCATCCTTGGTGCTGCTTGCATGACGTACATCATCCGTCCATCGTTTCGGTACCCAGGCTTGTGCGCTCAGCGCTGCCTTGGGTTATAGCACATAAATGATGCAAGTGTGGATTGAGACAGTTGATCGTGGAGGGATGGTATGTTGCACTGCGGTCATTGTGGCCAGACTGCAGGCTGCCGTGCGTCTGCAAGGCACCTCTGTCTGTGGTTGCTCCGACATCCAGGGGCTCATCTTGTGACACAAATCAGGAGGTGCTTAACGCATGTTGCATTTGGTAGTGCTGATATATATTGTTTCTGATACGATCGCTTTGGCTGCTAAGGTTTGTTTAGTATGTGTGCCTGTCATTGGCTCCAGCCAATTGGGGAGCTCCCCAATTACTCAAAGTTGCCATGTAACTTTCAGATTGTGAACATGCATGTGGGACAAGCAGGCTTGTGGGTGAATTGCATGAAGCTGGCCTTGCAGCCTACTGGCCCTAGCAGCTGCTGTTGCCATGGCCGCTGCTTTCTCGCATGCCTTGGGCGCCGTGGCTCTCAGAGCTAGGCTGGCAGCGCCTGTGTGCTCTCAGGATGCCGCCCCGCAAAAATACATTACATTACATTACATGCTCCACCCAACAAGGAGTGGGAACCCCATTCAGGAGCCAACGAGAGGCTCATTGGGGGGGGAGACCTCATAGAATATATCATCGTCATCAGAACAAACAGAAGAGTCAGCAGAGAAAAATTCGTCCGCTGCATCGATCGCTTGAGCGACAGAAACCGAAGACAAGAAGGACTCAGGGTCCGCCTCCGGGTGGCAGCGCACCAAATAGCAACAATGCACGAAGGCAGCCACAAGAGCAGGTTGTTGCCGCATAAAGGTCATCATATGCGAACCACCTGGCTGACAAGAGGCTATACTACCCCACGTATGGGACAAACCTCCAAATGGTTCAAAAAGGCAAGCAAAACGCTCGCGAACTGGCGCGTACAAAGGACACTCAAAAACCATGTGAAACTCGTCCTCGACCTGACCCAAGTGGCATCCAGGGCGTTGGCATGTTCGATCAGACCGCACCAAAGGCGGACGGTGCCACCTACCAGTGCATACACGCAGATCATGGGCACCAAGTCGAAAACGAGCCAGAGAACCAACATGCTCCCTGTTGAGCCCAGCGGTCTGCAAGACATATTGGGGGCACCAAGACTCAGGACGCACAGACTGCAAGTTATCACCCGAGCAAGCAGCAAACCATCGTTCATATGTACTGTAAATTCCAGCCCCGGTGACGGCATCACGTGGATTCTGCGAGCATCCCTGCCACTGCTGATACAAACACCCCTCAAATGCACATAATACTACTTTGGCATCCAGATCCACAAAGCTTTGCAGCCGCAGCATAACCGTAGTCAACTGCCGGGAATGATCATGTGTATAAGACAGCACACGCTGTAACTGCCTGCACCATAAACTATTACTGCTCGACGTCTGAGACAACCGCAAATTCTCACGCATTGCGCGCCCCAACAAGGAAGCATCACCCAATTCCACAGCCCTGTTCCACATAGCTAAAGCTGCACGCAACCAAGTGCACACCAAAGGTTGGGCACCAAACTCCCTCGATAAAAGCATGCGGCAAGTTGATTTGCGGACACGACCTGCAAAAGTGCGCAGAAAAGTATACTGGACTCTGCTAATCACATTGTCCTGCAACTTGCCGACCAAAGCAGCACCAGATCCAGGTTGTCTCAGCAGAGCTGGACCCCAGACCTCTGAGCAGTAGCATAAAATGGGGGACACCAGCGTGTTGAACAATTGCACTTGCATTGACAGGTTGCTGACGCCATGCTCCTTGCACCGAGCCAACATTGCCCACATTGCCCTGCTGCCTGCAGCTGCTAGAGCCTCCGTGCAAGCAGACACACCTCGGGTGGCATGAAACTGAACACCCAGGTATTTGAATTGATCTGACACAGGCACCTGTTGCCCCTGGTACTGCCATACTGCTGCACCGGTATACTTGCGCTTGCCAAACACCACTATCTCCGTTTTGCCCACATTCACCTGCATATCATACTCGCTACAGAAGGACTGCAAAGCATCCAATAACTGCTGCAGTTTGTGAGACGTTTCTGCCAGCAGTACCAAATCATCAGCATACAGCAAGAGCCTCACCATCCTGTTGCCTAGAGCAGTACCACATGCCCCACAACAGTCGCTGAGCCACTGCTCGACTCGATCAATGAAAATGCCAAAAAGCAATGGGGAGAGGGGGTCCCCTTGCTTTACTCCACGCGTACTGTCAAAGGGCTGTCCGACATTGCCAGCCATCTTTGTGACCATGGGTGCATTCCAATACATAGATACAATCAGCAGGTTGTCTTCAGTGCAGCCGTACTTACTCACTGACTACAAGCAAGGCCCGCATACCTTGTGATTAGCAGCAGCGGTCCAACATGCTATGCTAGTTGCTGGAAAAACGAAGCAACGGTTTGTTAGCGAAAAGCAGAGTCATCCGGTCTCCCTCACACGAAGCTGCATTGGTATCTGCAGGCTATGCTGGCTCCACCCACTGTACTGTTCCAATGGATGCACTGTCCCTTTCAGTATGCAGCACTTTTGACCAAGTCCTCTTACAGGAATGTTGATTATACTGTACGCAGCCCATGTAATATTTATTATGCCACACAGCCTGACTGGATAGGGGGTCACCGGGAACATGTTTGTCAGGTGAAGACCAGGAAGTCATACACCCCCCCCCCCAAACCACTTGAGTCCGACCCAAGTGAGTCGCTCACAATCATGCCATGACCAGGCTGATGAGTCACCCCCCTCGCCGGTGAGGCATGACCAAAAAAGGCTGCCAAGCGGTGACATGCTTGGTAGGCAATGCCCGCGTCTTGTTGGTATGTTTTTGGTTAGGCTTCTCCGCACATGTAACCTACTTGGCGCGGATACGTATCCTGTGTTGTCTGGCAATGCCTTGACTGGCGCCGTACAGCGGCGATGCAGCGGTTCATTGGTGCCCAGAGGCGATGGAAACGGTGCTGTTTCACCGGCAAAGGGGTTCATCATCATCATCATATTACCCATTCAAGCCATAGCATCAGCGCCATCGGCCCCGCGCCCCACTGGAGCGGAAAGAGAAGGGAGCACTGCTCCAGAATGTTTGCATGCATTGCGCACATCCCAAGACTTGACAAGAAAAGCAGCAATACACGGTGACACCATCCGACATCTTCCAGAACTGCCCCAAATATCATTAGATACAAAACGCAACACCTTGATTGACGAATCAGCCATGGACAAAAAGCTGCGCAACTTTTCAGCGCAACCCGGCAGGGATCTGATCTCAGCAAACATACTATCCCTCTGAGCAGAAGTAGCAGGGCAATCAAACATGAAGGCTGACAAAGACTCAACTTCTGCACCACAACAAAGACATCCTGAAGTGGAGTTAGCTCTGCGACCGCCAAACTGACTAGTACGCTCATGTACACACAGACAACCCATACGAACACGCAAAAGCAATTCAATACCACGTGCAATTGCCACTGAACTCAAATACGGCCTAGGCCTCCTTAAACCCATTGCATCAACATGAGTGGGATGCACATGAGCCACATATCGACTCAGAGTGGAGTGTTCCAACGTTTCACATGCAATCCTTTCAGCATGTAGTGTCCTGACCTGCAAAGGGGTTGACCCATCAGCATGGTCATGGCACGGTTGGGTCACACAAGTGGTTTGGGGGGTCATGAAATCCCGGTCTTCACCTGTCAGGCCTAACCCCAATGACCCCCTATCCAGTTAGGCCCTGTGTGGCACAGTGGGTGTCATCAGCCACTGTTACATGTTTAAGGTGACTGATCCAGCGATACCTACCTGCCTGCCTGCAATCTGTGCCTCTAGTCAGTGGCACTGCCACTGCTGCCACATGTGTGCAGGGTGCATCAATCCACAGCTGTTGTGGAGGTATCTTGTGCATTGCTGCATAAAAACACGTGCTTGCTGCGTGCATAAGCCACAGCTGCTACCGGCCTTGATGCTGCCATACAGCAGGCATGCCGGTGCCTGCACATCACCAATGGCACAATCACAGAGCATGCTTGTCCAATGCTAGCGCTTCTGCAGAAGCTGGCTTTATTGCCAGACAACATGCTGGCTTTCACCACAAAGGGAAAGACATAGCAGGGATACCCCCCTTCCCCCGGGGCCCCTTTTGCCGGATAGTCCCGGATAGTCCCTGTGTGCTCAGTGCTGGTCAGCCTGACCAGCACTGAGCACACAGGGACTATCCGGTAAAAGGCTCCTGGGCTCCAGGTAGAGGCACAGCTGCGTACCTCAAGCAACGCTGGACCAGGAGACCCCCGCCCAAGCTCTCCTGGTGCTCCGAGTGGGCTGCCGTGCAGGCACGCATTGCGGCAGTAAAGCTTCAGCATCAAAACATACCTGTAGCGTAGATATATGTGCTGCTGACTGTCTGACTGCTGGCGTGGCTGGGCACTGCAGCCTTCAGTCGAGATGGCACTGCCATCGATGGCTATTTCTGCCCTGCGTGTTGCTGCTGCTGGGCGTGGATTGTTACCCGTCGACATGGAGAATCACAGCAGCGACGTATCAGAGATTGTTTCGTGTACTGAACATCATGAGTGGCATGCATGATGCTCTTGGTCAGCTTGCTGTGCGAGATGCTGCAAAACCCATGCACCGACCAGAAGCACGGCATCCGCAAGGAATGGCGCAGAGTTTCTGTATAACCCTTTTCGATAAATTATGTGCGAAGTACAGCTCTTTCTGTGCTGGCAGAAAGGACCGCCAGTTTCTGTTACGAATATATTATGGAAACCGCAGGCCGTCACAGCATGGCTGCATGCATGCTCCCAAACAGTGCTTTTTAATGGAACAAGTTGGAACAAGTTTAAAACTGCGCGAAAATTGGCAGGAGCAGCAACCTCCGAGGCTGCGCCGCAGGTGTGACGTGCAGGTGGTCACTGTTTACTCCTGCAGCCAGCCGATAACGATGCTTGAGATTGTGTGACAGGGGTTTCCGCTCACTAGTATTACGTGCTACAATGCAATCCGAAGCCAAGGCGTCCCCCTGTGCATGGTTGTGGTTGTGACGCACTCGCCTGCAGCACGACAAACTGCCGCAGCTGTTACCACGGGACAGCAACACACATACAGTACAAGGGGATGATGTCGAGTAATACTGTCGACATGAGCATTGCCAGCAATGCAGAGTCGCTCCTCGAACAACAGCAACAGTGGTATACTGCTGCTGCTGCTGCTGCTGCAGCAGTGATGTCTAGCATCTGCCCCGGCTGGTTGTCGAAACCACCAACGCTCCCTACATAGTGGTAGCACGCCAGCATCATGATGATGCGTTGGGGCAGCAGTGCACATTCTGGAGCAGTGCTCCCTCCTCCTTCCGTCCCGGTGGGGCGCGGGGCCGATGGCACTGATGCTATGGCTTGAATGGTTATAATGATGATGATGAGGGCAGCAGTGCCACCTACTAGGTGATAGTAGCAGGGAAGCCAAGCAAGGATACTACAAGGGGATGTAAGGCCACAAAGAACAGACCTGCTCAGATCAAGCTGACTCAGTCTGAACGCGTCACCACACGCCACCTTGGGACCAAGACCATGACGGTCTCAATTGACAGGCTGTGATTTACCTGTCAAAGTATTGCAGCACAGCCAACCAGCCGCCAGTTGTACGCAGCAATTTTCACAGGTGTATGTAGCCTACGCAATGTTGGGCTTTGAAAGCAAGCAATCACTAGATAATTGCAAGCTTGCGCACAACCAAATACGCATGCACAGGCCCAGTTGCTCCGTTCACATTGCAAGCGTTAAAACTTTGCCGACAACTGACTGCAGCACTTAAGTCCTGCTTCAGTGCTCAGCAAGCAGATTGCTGGGTGCACCCGTAGACACGAGAGCCTCGCGGCCACATATCGATGCAGCATCTGCATAGACTGTGTCGTACCACTGCAGTACTGCTGGCAGTACGGCACTGCTGGCATGCCAGCCAACAGTGATAAGCCAACAATGCGAGCGCAACACGCGGCAGGGTAATGCAGTGTATGTATTGTAAATTTAAGGCAGTTCACACCACCTGGCACTGCATTGCCAGCAATCACAGCCGACCAAATGCAGTGCTGCAGGGGCCAGCAGTAAGCCACCCTGCAGGTGCCGCCCGCTAGCCAGGAGACCTTTGCAGGCAGCAACAGCGTCACCCAGACGGGCAAGCTGCCAGCATGCAGAGACACCCTGGCAGCACAGCCCTCAGCTTGCACGTCATGCTGCAAACTTGACAACATGCACATGCACAGTGAATGTGCCAGGACCAACATGAACAAGCATGCACAGCAGCAGCGAACGTGCGTGCCCCCCTGCCATGCATGCGTGCACACATGGAGCGCCATGCGGCAGCTGCTGCAACACAGCCATGGGCCGCCAAATAGAGCGCAGCGGCTTGCTGGGTGACAGTGGAATGCAGTGCGCTGCCTGGGCTCAGCGCCTTGAAGGCAGGCAAAGATAAAACCACCCTGTCAGATCAATCGCACATGAGACCTACAGCTGACTGGCAGCCTGCTTGTCCGAAGGCAGTGCGGCAGTCAGCAACATGCCCCCCAACTGCGCCTGCGCACAAGCGAAATGGTCTACATGACAAATGCAGTCACTAAATGAGATAGCCCACTTCACACTGCTCCTGGCAAGGCCTTGAAGGTGCCTGGCGCCATCAGACCTGCGCCAGCTTGTGTGTGCTGGGGGCAATTGGCACACCTGTCACAATCACCAGCAGCTGTGTCGCAGCACATGCCCTCGGCTGTGCTGCTGCGCTCTTTGGGCCGAGCCGGTGCGTTAATAAGCAGCGCGGGACAAGGCTGTGACGTGATTTGTGCAGCAGGTGCACAAACCTGTGTCAGAGCCGTATATGGCAAGGACAGATGGACATCAGTGTGTCGGCAGTCCATGGTGTGGTGTGCTCGCAACCAGCTTGCAGCTTCACCAGGCAGCTTGTCGCCCGACTGCCATACGTCTTCCTCTGCGACCAGCCTGTTGAGTACAGAGGTGCCAGCTAGCAGCAAGCCCTGCTACTTCTTCTTGGCAGCCTTCTTGGCTGCTGCTGCAGCTGCTGCCTTGGTGAACAGCGGAGCAACAGGCGGACTGGCTGGCGCTGCACCTGCTGCTGCTTGCGCTTGACTGCTGCCTGCTGCCGCTTGACTGCTGCCTGCTGCCTGCTCGCGTTTGATCGCCGCCACCTGCAACACACACCACCAGGCAGCAGGGCCGGGGCCGTCGCAGTCAGGCCCTGCCCCTGCATCCAAGAAGAGCTGCAGCAACGTAGTCATGTGTCGTGCATGCTGGCAATGCAGCACCAGCACATGAACATCAACTGGCGTCACGACCGGGCAGCAGACGCTGTGCCAACTCATGGAATGGCGTCATGCTCCTGCGCGCTGCTGAGCCGGCCGCCCCCACCTCCTTGTTCACCCACGCCACATACTTGGCGATGTTAAACTTGCGCTTGCAGCCTGCAGCAGCACCAACAGGAAGAATAGGAGGCCCAGAGTAAGCACGCACGCCCTGCACAACACGCCCAGCAGCAGTAGGGGCTGGCGTCCACCTGACAGCTGCTGCGCCAACTACGTGCCCCACACACCCCGGCTGTGCCAGTGGTGCATACGCTGCCCCGTGCAGCCCAACCCCACAGCCTGCCAGCACCGTGCCTCACCTGCATAGTTCATGTAGCGGATCTTGCCAAACACGGGCCGCTCGCCCCAGCCCTGCACACACAGCGGCAGCAGGAGCAGGCAGCAACCCTGACTCAGCAGTGTGCCGGGACACTGTCAGCCGCAACACAAAATTCATGTACTGGTCGCTATGCAATGTCACGGCGTGCATGGAACACGTGCCAAACGCACACTCACACCCGTCTTTGCAGGCCATGCCCAAACAGTGCTGTGCACGTGCCATAGATGTGTGCCCTAGGAAACTGCAGCTGCGCCTTGCAAGCTGCTGAACAGAACAGCAGCACTGCCAGCAACTGTGTGCCGCTGCTGCCAGCAGGCCGACCTGCTGCACCACACGTGTTATGAGGTGCGCGGCGCTGCTCCCTGGCGGCCTTGCATGCACCCCCCCACAGCCCGGCCCACCCGGCCAGGCAGCCGGGCAGCCGGGGCGCGCGCCCCACCCCACCTGGTCGTGCACGCCGCCGATGCTCCACATGCAGCCCACGTAGCCGTTGGGGTCACGCCCGTCCAGAAAGTACTTGTCGTTCATGTAGATGCAGCAGGCCAGCGCCTCCTCGGGGCTGCGGGGGGGGGGGGGGCATAGCTGTGAGGGGGAGCTGGGCCAGGCTGCAGCAGTGCAGCTGACAAAAATTGCATGTTGGTTGTGTCACGCAGCACGCCAGCAACATGCAGTTGCTGGTGAGGTGACACGGCTGCTCTTTGCGAGTGCACCGCATCACACACAGGTTAGCGAATGTTGCGGGTCGAGCTGCCCTCCGCTTCATCATGCAATGCACGCATTCCGCTTCCAGCTACCTGCCCGCTGCCTCATCTCGTCTGCCGCCGCGCCCCGCCCGGCCCCGCTCCTGCGCAGCTGGCGCGCCCACCTGGCCGTCCACTCCAGGATCTTCTTGGCCCAGTACATGCGCATGAAGCCGTGCATCTTGCCGCGGTGCACCATCTCCAGCTGCGCAGCATTCCACAGCTCGTCATGCGTGGCGGCAGCCTCCAGCTGAGCGCTGCGTCAGCAGCAGCAGCAGCAGCAGCAGCAGCACAGGCCACAGACAAGCGAGCGGGGCAGGGTCAGAGCACATGAGGACGCCCCGGACACGCCGCAGTGCACATGCTGCACATGTAACCGCTTGCATGTGCACGAACAAGCAAACTACACGCCCACATCCAGCAGCCGCCACCACGCCGACACGACCACCACGCAGCTAGGCCACGCACCGCGTGTAGACGAACTCGCGCTTGTCGCCGGCATGCGCCCGCAGCGTGTCCCTGGCCCAGCCATAGCACGCGTCCAGGCTGTCGTACGTGTCGGGGCAGTAGTGGCAGTAGTTGTCGGACAGCTCACGCCGCACCACCTGCATGCGGGCCATCACAGCCGTGCAGCAGCAGCTGGCTGAGCGCGGCAATGACCTGGCCATGGCTGCGGCTGTGTGCGCGTCATGTGGAGCCGCTGTCGGCAACAACATTGACAGCGGCGGCTTGTGCCCTGACGAGTGCCGTCCTGCGCGCATGACCTCACCCGGCGCACACCCTTGCCCTGCCTTCAATAAAGAATCACGCTTGCGCTGCCAGCCCCCTGCTCACCAGCTCCTCCAGGAAGCCCTCCACGCTGTCCTTGTGCTTGCCGCGCAGCTTAGCAGCCTCCAGCGCGGCACGCTGCGGGGCCAGCTGGCCAAAGTGCAGCCAGGGAGACAGCCCCGACAGCGCCTGGCGGGGTGCAGCAGCGGGCAGCAGCAGGGGGGGTGAGCAGGGACGCAGCCCAGGCTGATGCAGGCAGAAGCACAGCAGCGTGGCTCTCCGGTCACTTCAGCCAGCACACGCCTGCTCACAAGCAGCACACATGGTGCAGCACGGCGTGGCCGTGCCGCGAGGCGGCTGCCCCGCCGCGCTGCCCTGGGCCCGCCAGCTGGCGCGCGGCGTGCCCCGGCCGGGCCTCACCTGCGGTACGCCCGGATCGTTGCGCTGCGTGGCGTACAGCTTCAGGCGAGCCGGGCTGAGGAAGCTGCTGGGTGCCCCCATCAGGGCAGCAGCGCCGCCATCCTCGCCAGCCACAGCCCAGGACACCTCCGGCACGGCCGCGCCGCGCGCGCGCACCTCCGCCAGCAGCGCCTGGCAGCAGGGCAGAGCAGGGCAGGGCAGGGCAGGGGCGGCAGCCATGCGTCAGCATGACGGGGGCAGTGCAGGCGTGCTGAGACAATGATTCCTGTAAGCCATACCTTGCGGCATTGCCACGCGCCTCGACCCACTGGGGAGGCGGCAATCGAACGACTGCTCTCTCTAGTGATATGTGAGTGCAGGCGTGCTGTTGCCGTGGTGGTGCACATGGACACACCACCAGCCTTACTTGCTGCATGCCAGCAGCAGCCAGCCATGGACACATCGACAGACGGTCACTGATTGCTGTGGTGCAGCCCGCCCTGCTCCGCCTGCCCGCCTCGCTGCCGGGCCGCTCACCTGCCAGTCTACCGCTGGCGGGTCGGGCAGGGGGCTGGCCCAAGGCGCAGGCAGCGGCTGCTGCGGGTACTCCCTGAGGAACTCCGGCAGCTTCTTCTGGATCTTGGGCCGGATGGTGCGGGCGCCGTACTCGCGCTTGTCGCTGGCCACCCACACAGGCACCACGTTGTGCGCGTCCACCTCGGCCACGGGCACGCCCACAGCGTCACACACCTGCGGGCGCGGCGGCACAGCAGCACTCACGCGGGCGGCACACCCAGCCCAACCACGCTTGGCCGCCCCGGGCGCATGTTGGTGTGGATGCATGCAATTGCTGCACACCTGTGAGGCTGGCCACGCTGGCTGGGTGGGTGCTTGCATACGGATGCGCCTCACATGCATGCAGCCCCCCGCTGCCCCCCACCCCCCCTAAAACATCCACCTGCTGCTTCCACGTCCTGCCCAGGCGCAGTGGGCTGTAGTCGGTCACCAGCAGCCCGGCACCAGTCTGCGCAACCAGCTGGGGCAGCGTGTCGGCAGGCTCACCCTGCAATGAAAGGACGGCGACAAGGGGTGGGGGTAGGGGGTGGGGGGGGTCGAGCAGGACGGCGCGGGCCAGCACACCCAGCGCTGTCGCGGCCTGCCAGCTGCAGCGCTCAATGCAGGTCCACGAGTGAGGAGCCAACGCACATCAACAACGCACATCAGCAACGCACATCAACAACGCACATCATCAACAACGCACATCAACAACGCACATCAACAACGCACATCAACAACAACGCACATCAACAACGCACATCAACAACGCACATCAACAACGCACATCAACAACAACGCACATCAACAACAACGCACATCAACAACGCACATCAACAATGCACACCTGCGCCCCCTGTGGCAATCAAGGTCGCGTGCGCGCCCACCTCCTGGCGAGCATGGTGCTGCGGTGCTGCAGAGGGGGGACAGGTGGATGCACTGCCCCGTTTGTGCAGGCTGGTGGCTGCTGCTGTGGTGGATAGCTCCCTGTGACTGCTGCCCTCCTCAAGCACACACCCGCAGCTGCAGAGGGCTGCTTTCTGCAGCTGCCTGCTGCTGCTGCTGCTGCTGCTGCTGCTGCTGCGAGGCTGCTATTGTCGCACCTGCAGCAGGAAGAACGGTATGCCTGCCGCCTGCAGACGTGGCTCCAGCTCCTGCAGGCCCTTGAGCATGAACACAAACTGGCGAGCACCAGCACCCAGGAAGGCAGGCACCTGACGGCAGGCAGCAGCAGGGCACGAGTGCACAGGGGCAAGCAGGTGCTGCTCAACTTGCTGTGTAAAAATGGCAAGTGGTAACACTACTGCTGTGAAGCTGCGTAGGCACTGCAAAACCAGATGCAGACAGCTCACTCGAACAACAAGTCCTCACGCTGGGCAGTAGCTCCCACCAAAAGTTTCACAAATGTCACTGCTGCTGTGTACTGTGGTGCTGCGCCTGCCGGCGCTGCCAAAGGAGGTGGCAGCAGCACATGCAGCGCAGCCACTGCCAGCCTTGCTGTACGCACGCCCACCCACCAAGTTGAAGGCGACTGCGCAGGGCGCTGATGTCTCTGCCGCCTTTTCCAGGGCATACAGCAGTGCCCAGTTGTCACGCATGCGCTGGTCACGTGACATCCTGGCGGCAGCAGCAGCAGCAGCAGCAGCAGCAGCAGCAGCAGCAGCAGCAGCAGGCATGTGACGCGTACAGCAGGCCAGGGACTGTGCTTATGCTCTGCTAGAGAGGCTGAATTCCAATGACATCTCCAGGCAGGGGACTAGCACGCAAAGGGAAGTAATTCTTGCTGCTGCAAGCTTGCATCAGCATTTGAAGCAGCCCAAAAGGGAGCAGTGACCTGACCCAGCAACTCCTGGGCTTGCCAGGGCAGGGAGAGCAAGCCAGCCGATGCAATCCCGGGCGCTCCTGCGGCTCACCAGTAGATGACAGGGCCTGGCCCCTGCTGGCCCTCCCGGAGCATCCTCACGCGCTTTGGGTTCACCAGCTGGCCTGCAGGCACCACTGCTGCTGCTGCTTCTGCTGCTGCTGCTGCTGCTGCTGCCGCTGCTGCTGGCACCTTCTTGATGCTGCGGCCTGCCTCATCTGCTGCGCCTCCCGCCTTGCGCTTGGACGCTGCTGAGCTCATGCTGCTGCGCTTGGAAGGCCTGCGCCTGCTGGCAGCGGCTGGAGTACTGGGGGCAACACTGCTGCTGTCACTACTACTGGTGCTGTAGCTGCTGCTGCCACCAGCGGTTGCGAGTGTCACCAGGCGGCTGCTGTGGTTGCACAACCGTTTAGTTAAAGTGCCTGACAAAACAAATGGGCGCAGGCCCAGGATAAGAGCCAGCTTTCCGGCACACAATAGGCGTGCTGCCTGTGGCTGTAAATGCACTGAACCAGACAGCAGGCCGCTTCCGCTCGATGTTGTCTTCAAAAGCTACCAATTATTTTAGCATGTCTGGAATTGCACTGGATGTGCAATTACAAACCGCAGGTGTCATGCAGTGCATCACTTTGGCGGGCTTTACAGGAATCTCATCTGTCTGCAGGTACAGCAGGACTGCCTACAGAGATCGGGTAGTGCATTCAAACCTTGCCTGCATCCGTGTACCTTGCTTTGATTTGCAATCATGGCTGATCTCACGTTCAACCGCTGCTACTGTCCCAGGAATTTGACTGAAAATTGACACCGTACAGGTACTAGTACGATAATTCAGACAAGCGGCGAAGCTGGAATGCTGTGCTAGAGTATATACGGCATGAACCAGACTGACGATGTAGTTGATGTTTTATCAGAGCAGGCAGAAGTTGATGCAGCTGCTCTTGCCGCAACAGATGCAGCCCTGCACAGCAGAGGCCTGGTGCTGCTCAGCCATGCCCCAGTGGTCGTTTGCCGGGCCATGGACACCTACCAAACAGATCCTGCTGTCCTGGATGTCAGCTGTTGTGGCCTGCAGGAGTGCTGCATGCTGGAGGTGGGGACATGTGCACTGTGGCCTGGACAACTTTACAGCATGTCGTGTGCTGCCTGTGCTCTCAACTTGTCCAGCGCTCATGCTTGAGCGGGTCACTGGCTTTCAAACTCTACACATACAGTTGTGTCCATAGCAGCTCATGTGTGCTGGCCACTGCTGCCGTGCTTGCTGTTGGCACTTGCGCTTTGGGGCAGCTGTGCAAAGTCTTCCCCTCCAAAGCTGCCTCATTGCATGCGCCGCGCCACCTGCCGCCTGCAGGTTGAGCAGCAGCTGCTGCAGCTGGAACTCAGCAGCAACGCACTGCCTGCGCTGCTGCCGCACCATGTGTCAGGCCTGGCCTGCCTCACGCGGCTGGACCTGTCCCGCAACCGCCTGGCTGGCCTGAGCGGGCTGGCCTGCCTGCCCGGCCTGCTTGTGCTGCTGCTGGGCCGCAACCGGCTGCAGGACTGCAGCCTGCAGCACATCAGGGTGAGACATCCCGCAGCACATCATGATGAGGCAGCCACTGTCACCCTGTTGTGGCGGGGGGTGATGCATCTTCGTGTCATCAGCAGCAGCGTGCGTTCCCATGCTTGCTGTGCCGCATGTACCATACAAGTACGTCGCCTGCACTGTTGTTGTCCACGGTTTCATACATTCAACTGCTCTTGTTCTTTGTGGTTTTGTCTGCAACCTGGCTCTATGCTGCCCTGCTGTGTTTGCCTGCTGCTGTTGGGCACTGGGCCCATGACGGCGTGCTGCCCTGCAGGGCCTCAGCCGGCTGCAGCTGCTGGACCTGCACGCCAACAGCATCAGCAGCCTGCAGCAGCTGCAGGGGATGCACAGCCTGCAGGAGCTCAATGCAGCAGCCAACAGGCTGCAGCAGCTGCCAAGCTTGGCACAGCTGACACGCCTCACCGCACTCAACCTGAGGAAGAACCAGCTGACCAGCCTGGAGCCACACGCAGCGTCAACAGCAGCAGCACAGCACAGAGCAGCAGAGCCGCTGGCTGCAGCAGCTGGACAGCAGCTGGACGGAACCCATAGCAGCAGCAGCGGCCTGCCACTGAGCTTGGTGAGAGTGTCACTTGCTCACAACAGGCTTTGCCAGCCTGCACTGCTGCTGCCGCTGCGCGTGCTGCCCAGCCTGGCAGAGCTGTGCCTTGACGGCAACCCCTGGCAGCGCGGGCCCAGCAGGGCGCAGCTGCTGGCCTGCTGCCCGCCCTCGCTGCTGATGCTGGACAGCCGGGTGGTCAGCCCCAGCGAGCGCGTGCTCATCCTCATGAGCGCAGTCAAACTCAGCGCAGGGCAGCGCGGCAGTGCTGCTGCTGGCGCCGGTAGTGGTGCAGCAGCCAATACATTGCTGGCGGCAGAGTTGGCAGACCATCGACAGCAACAACAACACAGTACACAGCAGCAGCTGTTACTTGGCAATTCACTGCAAGATGTCCAGCAGCAGCAGCAGCAGGAGGGGCCAGGTGCACTCGATGCTGCTCAGTTGCTGCTGGCGCAGCAGGGCCCGTGCCCAGGCGTGCCTCGCAGTGCGCAGCAGCATGCCGCCGTGATGCAGGTGCTGGGGCAGCAGCTGCCGCCAGGCAGCGTCAACAGCTGCAGCAGCAGCAGCAGCAGCAGCAGCAGCAGCAGCAGCAGCAGCAGCAGCAGTGCAGCAGCGGCACCATTCACAAGAGGGAGAAGGCCGAGGCTGTGAAGGCCAGCAGCAGGCTGAGCAGCAGCGGACTCAGGAACGGCACAGCACCCCAGCACCTGTCACAACACCAGCCACAGCCGCATCTGATGATCTGGAGCTGTTTGTTGCTGGCTGGCCTGTGGTGCTGCCACCAGTTGCTGCTGGTGACAGCAGATTTACTGACTACCACCTGCAAGCTCAGCACAACAGCAACACCACAGCGGAACCGGCAGGAGCAGCAGCAGACACAGCCAGCGCCACGTGCGGCAGCCAGGGAGGGCAGTGGCGCGGTGTCATCAGCAGGAGCAGCAGGCGGCTGGCACGCACCGCAAGCTGGGCACTGCTGCGGTGCTGCGCCCCTGCACCGCGGATGATGGGGCAGAGCATGGCAGCGGCAGCAACAGCAGCACCTGGCCCTGCAGCACTGCTTGCAGGGGCAGCCTGTCACACCAGGCAGGCAGGCGGCTGGGGACAAGCAGTGCTGATCCTGCTGCCAGCCATGCTGGTGGTACCAGCAGCAGCAGCAGCAGTAGCAATAGCAGCAGCAATTGCAGCAGCAGCAGAAGCAGCTTGGCTGTGGGCATCAGGGCTGCCAGGCGCTCAGACAGTCTGACAGCTCACGCAGCATGCTCTGCTGAGGCAACAAGACACCCTGCCGGTGACTGCGTTGCCACTGCAGCAGCAGCAAGATATGCCACGGATGCCGCTGTTGTTGGTAACAGCGTTGAGGTTGCTCAGGAGCCAATGGCGGTGCCACGATTGAGGGACATAAGCAGCAGTACGGCTGGCAGCGGCATAGCAAAGGGGCAGGGTGCCAGCGCTGCAGCCATGCAGGTGGCAGTGCCGACAGCAGGGCCTGTACCGTGCAGCCCAGCAGCACCCTCAGCACCTCAGGCAACAGCAGTAGAAGCAACTGCGGCGCAGGTGGCCAGCAGGCAAGTCCAACCTGTGCCACAATGTCACAGCAGGCAGCGTCAGCAGCAAGGGCGCCAGCTGAGTGGTATCAAGGCCCTCTGGCGCTTGCAGCAGTGGCATGTGGGGTCATGCTGCCTGCAGGAGCAGGCACAGGCACAACACTGCTCACAGCACCAGTTAAACACGGGTGTGTTGATGTCTGCTGTTCTGAATGATGCTGACTGTGATGAGGGCACTGCTGCTGCTGCTGCTGGTGGTGGTGGTGATGGTGGCCCCATCAGTGCTGCTGAGCTGGAGGCGCACTACCTGCAGGCCAGACAGGCAGTGTTCAGCTGGGACAGGTGGGACAGGCCCAGGGCGGGTAGGGGCAGGTGCTGCTGGTGGCAGCACGGGCATGACGAGTTTGAATGCTTTGTGATCAACTGGCTATTACACTCAAACCAGTGTGTTGAATGTTGGAAACATGCTGTCGAGCGGGTTGCGTGCACAATCTGTGTGCCCTGCTGTTGCCGGCACCCTTTCCTGTGAGGAGCAGGCTGATGACAGTGCTGTTCGTTGATGCTGCGGTGTGCTGCTGCTGCCAGCAGGCAGCGCCAGCTGGGCCCTCAGCCGGTGCCCCCTTCACCTGCTGGCCCCGCCACCCCTGGCGTGTCCCTGGCTGGCGGCAGGCTGCTGCTGGCAGGCGCTGCTGCCCTGGCCTCACTGCGGGGGCAGGCACTGGCGCACGTCAGCGATGTGACGCTCGCACACATGGCATACAGCAAGGTGGGAGGTGGGAGCCATGCATGCAAGAACTGGCAACACGCACACTTGCGCCGCCCTAGTTGTTGCTGCCCTCACCTTCCATTTGATGATCCTGACAACATGCTTTAGTTGGTCATGCTTGGTTGGGGAAGCTGCTGGCTGAGTCAGGTGTGCTTGGCACACCTCAAGTGTAGCTCTAGAGCAGATCTGCGGCATGCTGTGAGGATCTTTGCATGGGTCTAGATGGACATGTTGGGCTTGTGCGGTGCGCTCACCTCTCCACTACGTATTTACAACGTGCTCGCCCCGGGCTCATGTCATTGCATCCAGAAGGTGGTCTCTTGCAGATGGTGGGGTTACAAGCAGGGTGCTGAGCTGCTGTTGCTGCCGTCGGTCACTGCGCAGGTGCGTGCAGCCATGCCGCTGCTGTGTGGGCTGTCCCGGCTGACCAGCCTGGCCTTGAGCCAGCTGTCGGGCCTGGCCACCCTGCCCCAGCTGCACCCGCTGCTGGCGCTGCCCAGCCTGCGCCACCTGGCTGTGGAGGGCTGCCCGCTGGCGCGCCTGGTGCTGCTGCGGCCATACGTGTGCTTCAGGTAGCGAGCGCAGCAGCTGTTGATGGGCGAGGCTGCGCGCATGCGACGCCACCTGTCAGCTGCGATGCCTGCACTGCAGCTGCGCATGATACTTCCACAAACAGTCTGCACTTCTCTTACTGCTGCTTTGTACTGCTGCCTTGCTCCTGCTGCAGGTTTTCCAGCCTGCAGAGCCTCAACGGTGGTGCCATCAGCCACGCAGAGGTGGAGGCAGCAGCAGAGGTCTTTGGGCCGCTAGACACAGCCCTGGCAGCAGCACTGGTGAGCCGCAGGCTGGCCCAAGGCGCCTCAAGCTGTAGTGCTTGTAGCCTACTGCAATTGTCTGGGCCCTTGACTGGCTGCATCTGCTGATCGTGTGCTGCTCCATGCAGGGTCAGGCCCCACAGCAGGCAGCACTGGCCGCAGCTGGCGTGCTCAAGGGCAGTAGCACAAAGCAGCACATGCAATCCAGTAGTGGCAGCAACTTCAGCACCTCTGGCCGCAGCACTCAACCAACAGCAGGCAATGTATGGTGCGCCGGCAGCAGCTGCGGCTTGGTGTCCTGTGGCACACTTGCCGCCAGCAGCGACGACCTTGGCACCGACGCAGATGAGGCCACAGCAGTGGCAGGTGCTGTACCTGACGGCTCTGGCCCGAGTGCGACAGCAGCAGGCACCATGCAGGCAGCAGCTGCGCCTGCATACACGTAGTCCCAGGCGGCTGCAGGTTGTCGGTGTCGGCAGTGTTTGCTGCCATGGGGGAGGGGCCGCTGGTGCCGCCTGGGCCTGCAGTGGCGCATGCTGCAGGCTTTGCTGCGCAGCTGCTAGGTGAGGCTGGCCAGGTGCAGCAGGGCTTGGCGCAGCTGCACCTGGCCGCTTGGCCTGGCCTGGTTGAGGCAAGCATGCGCCAGGGCTGGGTGGAGCACTGAGCTTGTGCTGCCAACGGTTGCAGAGAAGCACATTGAAAAGCACAATGCAGCAAATGCAGCAGTCACATAGGTATGGGGCCCCACCACCATGGCTGAATTGTCTTGCATCATACACTTCTGCTTCTCCCGGAGCAAGTTGCTGTAGCAACTAGCCAGTTGCTGCTAGGATGCCTTCACTGAAATTGAAGCCTGGTCAGTGCTGGTCACGATCATGAATGATATGGGGAGAAAGAACTGACGGTCGCCAACACTGTTGGGGAGGGGGACACATTGTGGTAGAGTGTACAGAAGGCTTTCATCCCCAGAGGAGTACGCGACCGGGATAAGTAACATATGAACATCGCTTTGCACTGTTAGTCACTGACACTGCGGCCCACCAACTCAGGTTCAGGGTAATGCAAGCCTGCAACAAAATGGCAGCCCAGGCGATGATTAAGGTTGTGAGGTGCACCACGCACATATGTGAAGGTTTGTTACAGGCAGCAACGCATGCAAGATGCAGTAGCATGTGATGTAATATGATGATGATGTGATGTAATGATGTTTGTGCACCATGTGACACATATCTACCCCCTGAACCTGAGCTGGTGGGCGCAGCATGGCAGCAGCTACACCCCCTCTCCGTATGGTATATGCATAGACTCTCGATCTGCTGCTGCTGCTGCTGCTACTTGTTGGTGTGGTGGCTGCTGCTCAGCCATGTATGTTGTCTTTATACATGCTTAGCAGCATCGCTTGTACTGCCGGGCACTGGTGATGATTGATGACGTACACTTCACGTGGCTGGGCACTGCAGGATGAGAGAAGCCCTGCTTGTTGTTGCTGCTGCTGCTGGGATTGAATTGCTGCCTGTCTATCCGGCGAATCCCAGCAGCGATGGAGTATAGATCGTGGATTGATACCGAACACAATGAGTGGCATTTTGCACTTGGTCGGCTGCTGGCTTGTTGCGAAACCCATGCACCGACCACAAGCACGGCATCCGCACATCAGCACCATTAATAATTCTAGCAACAACATATAAGGAGCGCATCTCATGCTGGGCTGGCCGAACATGCTGCCGTTTCTGCTGCGGTAGAAACCGCAGGCCATACAAGCGCACATGGCTGCATGCATGCTCTGAAACTTTTTTTCTTGTTACGGCACGCATTTAAACATGCGTGAATAAGGGGGCAGCAGCAAACCCCCTCTTGGGGGCCTTGGCAGGGCTGCACCGCAGGTGTGCCGTGCAGGTGGTTACTGTTTGACTTCTGCAGCCAGCCAGCCTCGATGCTTGACGGCACTTGCACAGGGCTTCGGCTTACTAGCAGCAGGTACTAACATGCTCTCTGCGGTCATGGCCCCCCCCTCTGTGCATGGTTGTCGCGATGAAGCACTCACCTGCAGCACGACAAACATCGAAAGTGCCGCAGCTATTACTACGGGACAGCATTAAACACACAGTACATTAAATCGATATGTAAGTTATTATTAATTAGTATAATAGGGCTTTATCATTGCCAGCAACGCAGAGTCGCTCCAACGCACACTGCTACCGCAAGGCTGCCGGACGCAACAGTACCTGTGCCCAACATGTGTGTAAAGATTGCAGGAAGACACGCTTTGTAAAGACAATGCAGCAAATGCGGAGTGTGTCACAGGACGCAGCGCACATGCAAGCAAAGGCCCTAGGGGCGGCCCACTGCCTTCGGCCCTCCAGGGAGCTCCCGTGCGCATGCGTGCTTCACGGCTCAGCATGCCCCCAGGTTGATGCCATGGCTTGAAGAGCAACATGACGATGCTGATCATGATGGGCCCCGTGGGCTGCACACGTAGCGCCCACACCATACAACGCCTGCATTTTCCGCCCCGGTGGGGCGCGGGGCCGATGGCGCTGATGCTATGGCTTGAATGGGTAATATGATGATGATGATGATGATGATGATGATGATGATGATGATGATGATGATGATGATGATGATGATGATGATGATGATGATGATGATGATGACAACGCTTGCAAAATCCCAACGCAGACATGCACCTGCTAAATTCCAACGCAACAGCAGCCCAGCGGTACATGTACCTAGGCTTGAGCATGGCTGTGCTAACACAGCTGGGCATCAAACATCCACAACATCTCGCATCAATATAATGCGTTGCTGAACCAGTTACTGCAGCCAGCTGTCGCACTATGCTCTCAACTGCCAGTGTCGGTGCCTGCTGCAGCAGCCTTGCCTGCACCAGCCCGCCGCCTTTGGCAGGGCTCCCGCGTGCGCCCCTGCTGCCCTTGCTGCACTCGCGGTACAGCGCCTGCAGCGCCCTGTCCATGGCTCGCACATCGAGCACAGGCCCTGCTGCTGCTGCCAGGGGTGCTGCTGCTGCTGGCAGCGCGTCCTCGGTGAGCCCGGCCAGCACCTCCATGATGCCGGGCAGCAGCGGCGCCAGCCCAGCGGCTGCCTCGGGGCTGGCGGACTCCAGGTGGCTGCGCAGCGTGAAGCCAATCGTCTGCAGGGGCGGCGCGCAGGGCCGTGCGGCGAGGGGTTGGCGCAGGCGTAGCAACCTTGCTTGCGGGCGTGGCGGCATGTGCTCAGGGATCGCTTGGAAAAGGCATGAGCAAACGCTACATCAAGTTGCACTGCTATGCCAAGTGATGCAGTACAGTCAGTTCGGTTGTTGACATGGCTGCAGCAGTGCTGAGGTGGGGGTCTCCTCATCAGCTGGTTGACATGCTGTTGGGCAGATGCAGTGCATAACCAGCTCAGCGGCATGTGCCTGCTGCCTCACTTGCGTCGCCGCACAGAAGATATCGGTGAGTGCCTTTTTGAAGGTTGCTCCCAGCTTGGGCCCGCGCTGGCGATGGGCGTCAGCATCTCAGCCAGCAGGCACACCTCACGCACCAACGTGCTGCACGTCACCAGCTGGCTGGGCACCTGGGCGCACACAAAACACAGCTGCCCATGCAGTCAGCTGACAATGCATGGGGTTGACAAAGAAATGGGTGGAGTGCAAGACTTGTTGTTCGGTGCATGATTCAGATGAGGCCCTGGCCTGCACAGCTGCCCCTTGCATGCTCTGGCTGCCGATTCGGGCGCTGCTGCCGCGCACTGTTCAGCGTCACTGCTGGCCGCACCTGCACTGCTGAGGTGCCGCCTGCCGCGAGTGCTGCCAGCACGAGGCTGTTGACCTCCTCAGTGGCAGCCATGCGCAGCTCCTCACCAAAGCGCTTCAGGTGGCGGCGCAGAGAGCCTGCACAGGGTAGTGTGTGTGTGTGTGTGTGTGTGTGTGTGTGTGTGTGTGTGTGTGTGTGTGTGTGTGTGTGTGTGTGTGTGTGTGTGTGTGTGTGTGCGTGCTGGCAAGGGTGTTGAAAGTGTATGGTGGTGTGAGTAGATCACATTTAACAGTGGCAGCAGACGGCAAAGCACGCTGCATGGCACCATCATGCTTGCAGACACACAGCAACTGTGCACAACGCGCACAGCACCAACCGTGCTTTCAGGTTTGCTCACCGTCCACGCAGGGCCACAGCTCGCTCATGAGGGTGCTGCTGAGGCTGATGGCGTGGCTGTCCTCCAGCATGGCACACAGCACCATGCACATGGCCACAACCTGCAGCAGCAGCAGCAGGCAGCCCGGCAGCCCGCAGCAGCCGCAGGCAAAGCCCAGAGCAGGTGCGAGAAGCAGTGGATGGGCGCGAACACACCGGCACCAGGCGTCCAGTGTGTGCTTGACCAGCCACCACATGTGCTGCTGATGTCAGCATGCACACCAGCCTGCATCTGGTCTGCCGCCAGCCTGAAGGCTGGCGCTGGTCTGCTTGCAGCCTGCCTCACCTGCACTGTGGTGTGAAGCCCTGTGCTTGCTGCTGCAGCAGCACTCAGCACATGCCGCAACAGGATGTTGGCAGCACCACGTGCCTAGCAGTAGCAATAGCAGTGACAGCAGCATCAGCCGGGGGCAGATTCACTGGTCAGGCACCACCCAGCAATGGCAAGGCTGGCAGCGCCAACACCTGTACATACACTAGGCAGAGTTGTGTGTGATTCTACGCATACAGCGTGCATACAGCATGCCCTGATACTCCAAAATACACCAAGCAACCTGCACCAGCACACACCACAATCCAAGTGCCTTGGCAGTGTACTGCGCACCTGCCGTGCTGCCCAGACTGTGAACACGCTGGTTGGCTCGCGCTGGCCCACGCCAAAAATGGCCACCAGGTCGTCTGCCGCTGCTGCCACCTCCAGCAGTGTGCGTTGCATCAGGCCGCCAGCAAACTCCAAGCTGTCAGGGTCAGAGCCTGCAGGGGCAGCGGCGGGCGTTGCAGCGGAACTGAGCTGCAGAACTGCTGCACGGATGCGGGCCGGTGTGTGCACATGATGCGTTGTCAGCAGTTGCAGGGCTGTTCCCGTCGATGCTTAAACCCACAAACCCACAAGTTGCCCATAGCAGCGTCCGTTCATAGCTGAACGGGACCCCAGCAGTCGATGTGTCCAGGCGCCGTCAAATTGTGCACCAACTACACATAGGGTCACAGGATTGGCCACGTAGCAGCAACCAGACTTGTTGCCCGGGCGGCGTCGCCCTGAGCCTGCCTGGCGCCCTGCTGGCCTCACCTGCCGCGTGCTGCTTGAGCAGCAGCGCCTGGCTCCTGCCCACCTTGTGGCTGTGGCAGTGCAGCATGGCGGCCAGGGCGCTGGCGTCACCCACCAGGTCGATCAGCGCGTGGCTGGCGGCGCGGATCTCCACAGCGCTGGCGTTGGCGTCAGACAGCTGGCGCTGCAGCGCCGCAACCTGGGCCGGGGCAAAAGCAGCGGGGACGGGAGGAGGGAGCGCGGGGGAGGGCGGGGGGAGGGGGAGGGGAGGGCAGGGGGCGTCAGCACATCGTACATGCATGCTGCTGGTGGTGCTCAGTGGCCCCGCAGATGACTGTGTGGTGTGCCATCACATGGCCACGCCAGACGCAGCATGTGCCAGCTGTGGAACTGTGAGCAAGGATTCTTCACTCACGCTGTGTAGGAGAGCAGCAGAACTTGCAATGCAATGCACGGCCCTAGAACCGCATGATAGTGCACCACAGGCGCCCCCCCCCCCCCGCCCGTCCCACCCCGCCTGCGCCTCACCAGCCGCTGCTTGCGCAGGCCCACCGCTGCATCGTAGCTATGCCTCCAGCCGGGGAAGTCTGCCACCTCCAGCACCAGCACGGCGGCGTCCCTGTCCAGCAGCGTGGCCAGCCCCTCAGCGGTGCGCAGCCAGGACACAGCCGCAGGCAGGTCACGCACGGCAGTGGCAAGGTCCAGCTCCTGCAGCCAGGCAAGCAGCCAAACAAAGTGGGGTAGGACCTGATGAGGTTGCCAGGATTGAGGTGACACTGCTCAAGCTGTTGTACCGGCAACTCCAAGCCACATGTGTGCCCGGCTGCTGTGTTGTTGAACGACAAACGGCACGTAGCATCCGCTACAACGCAGCAAACCACACAACAAGCACGGCATAGTTCAGCGGCAGCACCCCCCCCCCCCCGCACCTGCAGCATCAGCTCCATGTCTGCCTCGATCTGCTGCAGCGGGCTGCCGGCCTCGTCATCATCCGGGATCATCGCACAGGAGGCGGCGACAGGAGAGGAGGGCAGCAGGCCAGCCTGGCCACACCCAGCAGCAGCAGCAGCAAGTGCGAAGGGTGCGTGCATGTTGAGGTGGGCAGCACGTTCAAGCGCAGGGCAAGTTGTGCTGCAAGGTGCAAGGAAAGGCAGCTGGCGGCTGCAGCTCCCATACAGACAGCACTGGGAGGCAGTCGCATGCTGCAGGTGTGTACATGTTGCAGGCTGCAGCTCAGGCACACGTGCAACACCACCACGCCCGCTGTGCAAACCAAAGCAGGGGCCCTCCGCAGGCTGGCTGCTCGCAGCTCTGCTGCTCCTGCTGAGCGTGCACCTGCGTGTGGGCCGCTGCACTGCCCCTGCCGGCGTGTGGCCGATCGGGCTTGATGCTGAGCGCCGACTTGAGGCTGGCGACCAGCGCGGTCAGGCCGTTGGTGTAGTTGCGCAGCAGCGCCACCTGGCAGCAACCAGCAGCCAGCAGGACGCATCTGTCAATGCTGACACGCAGGCAGTGACGTGCGGCACTGTGATGCTGCAGGATGTGATGCGGTGGGCACCTGCTGACAGGTTGCATGCTGCGGGGGCTCCAGCACAACTCAAACATGCGATGCAGCAAGGTGTCAGAAGGCATGGTGGCAGGGGCATGCATTGGCAGCCTGCGCGGGCAAGCTGCTCCTGCTGCCATCACAGCGTCCAGGCCAGTTGATCCGCAACGCTGCTCTGCCATGTTTCTGCCAGCAAGCAGTGCATTTGTTCACTTGGCGCGGTCCAGCCCGCACCTCCTGCTTCATCACGACCAGCACTGAGCCACAAGAAGCTACTGCTGCTGCTGCTGCCTGTTGCTGAGGCATGCAGCTCTGCTTCTGCTGCAAGCATCTGCTGCAAGCAATGACGCCCTGCTGCTGCCCTGCACACCCACCTGATCTTCAAGTGCCTCCACACCCGCACATGCTTGCAGGAAGCGCTGGTGATGCTGTTGCACAACAGACTCAACCTGCACAGCAAGCACAGCAGCAGCAGCCGTGAGGCAGGTGCACCATGGCAGCCTGGTACCCACACCTGACTCAAATCCAAAATCGGGCAGCATAAACTGCAACATACTGTTTCCTGCCTTGGGGTAAGAGCTGTGTTGGCATCTGGCTGCAGGCCAACAGCAGTACAAATGCTGCCCGCCATGCTCAGCAGCGCCCCTTCCCCCCCTCCCCCAGCCCTCACCTCCTCCGTGCACGTGGCCAGCAGCGCCCCCAGGTCGCGCCGCGCGTTGCTGATGGCCTTCTCCCCCAGCTGGCCCAGGTAGGCGGCCATGAACGCGCCCGGCTCAAAGCCAGGCTCCTCAAAGGCCAGCAGGGCACGCGTGCGGTTGCCCAGCAGCTTGGCCAGCTCTGGGGCAAGGCGGAGCGGCGAGCAGGCAGCGCCGAAGACCAGCTTCATGTGCTGAACCAGCGCAGACAGGCACGATCTGTGCTGCTGCAGCAAAGTGAAGGTGCAGGCGCTGCTGTGGGAACGCTACCACGGTGCATCGGCTGACCTGCACGTCCTCAGCACTGCTCCTACAGCTGTGGCTGGCTGCAGCCTCTGCTGCTGATGGTGATGGCCCCGCGTGCTTGCTGCTGGCGCTGCAGCCCACCTGTGTTGGATGGTTCTGGTGTCCGCATCTTGCGCTTGCTCTTGTTCTTGCTGGTGCCAAACACGCCACTCTTCTTCTCCCTGCGGCAGCATGGACAACAGAGACACTGCCAATGCTACAGATGTTCTGTGTAGCTGCACCGGCTGGCTGTCAGAGCAGCTGCCCCAACCTTCCTTGCAGGACTCGAATGTTGGACCTCTGCCGCAGCTGTGCTGTGGGCCGTGGCATGCAGTAGAGGTTCAGCGCTTTGTTTAAAATACACAGCATAGTTGCAGCACATGCGCCAGCCGCAGCCTTGCACCTGAGCTCTGCTGCAGGGTCGTCCTGGGCCTGGTTGGGTGCGCCCCGGCCCGACGGCACATCCAGCTTCGACAGTCGCAGCAAGCTCATGCTGCAGCTGTTGTGCTAGCAGGGTTGCTGTCTAAGTGCCTGCTGCAGAATGTGCGTGCAGCTGCTTGGCGCAGCAGCCCAGGTATCCAGCTCAGCACTGTCCAGTCATGCGGCCAGGCTACCCGCTGTCCTATCCACAGCTCATTCTGGTACCATGCTTCCGCAGCAAAGGTTTTATTCTATGATGCACAGCAGCAGACAAACACTACTAGAAAGCTACCAAAGCAGAGTGCAGTGTGCACCAGCGTACAGCTGTTGCATCTTGCAGACAAAAGTCTAGACAGTCTGAGAAGCAAAATAGCAGGGCACAGTGGTTGCAGGAGTCCACTGTCCTAGGTGCCAGCGTCAGACTTGTTGTGGATCGAGGGCTATGCGGAACATGTTCCCTGCTGCTGCCTTGCTGAATTTCGTCAGATAACATTTTCACCCCAGGGTTTTCTTCAAAGCCTTGGAGGTCAGCATCATCTGCATAGAAAGTCGAGGTGGTTCTCGTTATGTTTGAACCAATACTACAAACCATAAAAGAGAATGCGTTGATTCGCTATAGCTGCAGTGCCACCGTAACCGCTGCTGCCTTTGAAGGAGTCAGTTTCATTGAGTCGTTTGTTTCATCAGGTTTTAGAGAAGCATCACCGCAACCGTGGCAGCATGAGCTCTGGCTCTGGCTCTGAGGAGAGGGAGGAAGAGCACCTGCAGCCTGAGGTAAGGCACTGTTCTTGTTCTTGTTTCGCTGATCCACCATTGCATTGTTTGCATCATCGGTTGCGTCATGTTTTGATTCGCGTGCTGGCCTGTGCTCGTCGTTGCAGTCATCGGTGCTGTCGTGCTTTGCGCCCACCACTGTGTGTTCTCTGCACACGCGTTCTCGTGGCAGGATCAGGACGATGTAGACTATGAGGATCAGCAAGACGAACGTGGGCACGATGAGGAGGACGGAGACAGGGAGCAGTTGGATGCTGATGAAGATGGAGGTCAGGATGCATACGATGACCAGCCCGAGGCAGCAAATGGTGATGAAGACATGGCAAGGCAGCCTGAGGAGGAGCAGCTGGACGTCGAGCAGGAGCAGGAGGGCGACAAGGAGCAGCAGGAGCAGCCAGTTGACGAGCCAGCAGCAAATGGCGAAGAGCAGCGGCGTGGCAGCAGGGAGCCTGAGCGCAGCAGGGAGCGGCCCCGCAGCCGCAGCCGCAGCCGTGACAGGGACAGGCGTGAGCGCAGCAGGAGCAGGGACAGGCGTGATCGCGACAGGTGCGCCACCGCCCCCCCCCCCCCCCCCACCCCCCTCCCACCCCAACTGTCTGGCATGCTGCTGCAGCCCGCTTGCCTGCTTACCTGCCTGCGTGCATGCGTCCTTGCCAACCAGTGCACTGACAGTGCCAGGTGCCAGCAGTTCCTGCACTGTGCTGTTGGCGCTTTTCACCCAGAAGCAGAGGATGACGGCAGGCTATATGGTCAAGTGAATGGCAGCATGGGCCATGTGCTAGAGGCTTAGGCACTCGCTGCTGCTGCTGCTACTGCTGCTGCAGGCGCCGCTCGCGCAGCAGGGACCGTGACAGGCGCTACCGCTCACGGTCGCGCAGCAGGTACGGGTGGCTGCACAGGGTGGCAGGCGATGGGAGAAACCATCGAATGTTGCCACATGGCAGGCATCAGCTTGTCATGCTAGCAGCGCACCATGTACGCTGCTCTGTTTTGCTTGCTGCGGATTGTGCGTGTCGTTGTGCAGCACAGTTGTACCCATGCTGTGCCTCGAATGGATGACCAGACTTCCATTGTGTCAATGCATTGCGGCAATGCTGTCCGCAGGGAGCGCTATGAGAGGCGTGACAGGGACAGGACAGGGACGGCAGGCGCCGCTACAGCCGCAGCAGGAGCCGCAGCAGGAGCAGGCGGGATGCACCACCCAGGTGAGGGGCTGGCGCAGGGCAGGCTTGGCCATGTGCAGGCCTCCTGGTGCAGGCTGTGGCTGGCTGGCTTGCAGGTGCAGCTCGTGTGCCCTGCCGCAGCAGCAGGTGCCTGAGCATCTGTGGCCGTGCTTGGTGTGCATTGTTTGCGGCGTTGCCCAGCACAGACCACGACCCCGCACAGAGCACGACCAAGGCCACAGCAGGACACCATGCGTGTCTGTCTGTTGGCACAGGCACTGGGCAGTGGTTCAGCTGGTTGCTAGCTGCAGGTGTGGTGGTGAGCGCTGTGTTAGTTGCACCTGCTTTTCCAATCAGCAAGCTGCCCTGTGCCTGCCCTGCGCCTGCCCTGCAGGGGCGTAGCCCCCCTGCGGGGTGCCCCACCCAAGGAGCTGACCATGTTTGTGGCAGGCCTGGGCCCAACAGCACACGAGCAGGTGAGGCGGCTGGTTCCCAGCCCACTGCAGCACTGGCGCAACATGCCGCTCAGCCATGTGTGCATTGGTGTACAGGCTTGTGCGTTGCATGGATGCGGCATTCTGGCCGCCACTTATGCCTCCGACATTGCACAGCAAGCTGATCGCTGTCGTTGTGCTGCGTGGCTCTGGCACCCGCCCTTGTCCTGGTCACCAGCAGCTGCCCTTGCCGCCCTGCGGGCTTGCCACACCTGTTCCGGTTGTGGGTTGAAGCGGCTGCTGGCCATCCAGTGCCATGCCAGACCCACGTAATCGCTGCCGCCGTGAAACCGAACTACCAGGCAGTGCCCGGAATCCTGGCCAAACACGCGGCCCTGCCACACATGTCCACTGGTCGGCCAGCACCCATGCCCAACCCCAGCCCCGCATTTGCCGTGCCCAAAGCACCTCCCGGTTCAGCAGCACACCTTGTTGATTCTCCTGCGGCACAGTTGAGCAGCCAGTTCAATGACATCGACACACCCGCAGGACGGCAGCCCCTCCCCTGGGTCTGCCCCTGCCGTGCCCTGTGCTGGCCTGCCTTGGCTGCTGCTGCCTTGCCTGTCATGTGCTTTGTTTGTCGTGCACACCTTGTGCAGCATGCGTGCATGTGCTTTGTGCCGCCCATGTGCTCATATGCCTGGCATTGTCGGCAGCTGCAGGGAGGTGTGGCTGGGTTACCCCTGCACACATCTTGCTGCAGTTGCTAACACTGCAGGTTTATGCAGCTGTGCATGCAGCTTAGTGTGGCCGGCTGGCATTGTTGCAGCCTGGCGGTCTGCATAAGCTGCCCCAGGCAAGGTGTGCAGCCAGCCTACCAAGTGCCCTGCCAGCACCTACCCATCCAGAGCATCCCTGCAACCAAGTCCCAGCCCTTCTTGGCTTGCACCCAGCCGGCAACATGTGCAGCATCAGCCTGTTCCAGTCCCACCCCAGGGCCACCCGACCTCGCCAGGCGCAGCCTGTGCAAGCCGCGTGTGCACCAAACCCAACCACCGACCCACCGCGGCTCGAGGCGTGGCATGTGCACCCAGCATCAAAACCGCCAGGCCGCGCCACCTCCCCCAAAAGCCACCCCTGGCTCTCGGCGATGCAGCCAGCCACACGCAGCAGCTGTCCTAACACCGCCGGCACCTGTCAAGCACGAGAGTTCCCTTTCCAACCCCATACCCGCAGTGTTAACAGCGCCACCACAGCCAAGAGCCCGTCGTTGCTGCAGCACTCTGCACGCCTTGCAGCTGCCCGCCGCCCCGGCCTTGCGCTCCGCAGTGACCTGTCCTGGGGCCCCTTGCCACTCTCCCGCCGTGCCACTGCCCTCCCTCGTGACCTCACCACGTCCAACAAGCCTCAGGCAGCACACCCTGCGCCGCCAATCTCACCCCGCTCGACTTCTGCCGCCGTGTGCCAAGACATGCTTGCACCTTGTGCCCCCATACCCTGAACCCTGGTGCCCCCTGACCTGTACCCTGGCAGGACCTTGAGGCCATGTTCTCCCGCTACGGGCGCCTCGTGGACATCCGGCTCAACCGCGATCGCTTCACCGGCCGCTGCAAGGGCTTCGCCTTTGTGGCCATGTCCAGGGAGGAGGAGGTGGACGAGGTGGGTGGGGGCGGCGGTGCTGGGTGCATGCGTGTGGTGGCATGCATCCCACACGGTGGCAAGGTAGAGGCGTATGCCGCTGCAACGGGGGGGGGGGGGGGAGTTCAACCCAGGGCAGTGATGCAGCTGGCAGAGTGGTTGCGGTCACAGGTTGCATGGCTCAACATGCATTAGCGCAGTCGTGACAGGTGGCGAAGAGGAGCAGGCATGATTTCAGGCATGCACAGTAATTCCCCAGACTATCTCGGCACTTTAGTTTGATCCTCTGCTTGCCTGTTTGTGCTTGTTGTGCTGCCTGCTGCCCCCCTCTGCTGTTGCATTCAGTGCATCCGCCGGTTGGACCGCACCAGCATCAACGGCTACAGGCTGACGGTGGAGCGTGCCAAGACTGACCTCAAGCCATACCCATAAGCTCACAGCGGCAAGGGTGGCTGCTGGCAGTGTGCGTTTACCTGCGGCATTGACCGGAGGATGAAGCAATGTCGTGTTATGTGCAGCGGATGTGGCTGGGCAGTGTTGTGTTTTCAGATGACAGAGGGCGTTGGGCCATGGTGCTGGCATGCTGTGCTTTGGGTGGCTTGAGTGTGGGAAGGAGGTGCTTGCATCAAGTGCCCCAGGCATCTGGTGTAGTGGAAGCAGGCATTGCTAGAAGCACTGGGTGTCTGCGGAGGACACCTGGTGACAGCGCCAGTGGGGGCGGTATGCTGAGCCTGCATGTTCAGCATCATGCTACGCCTCACAGCAGGAGCCCCCCTGTTGATGATGGTTTCCTTATGCAAAAGAGCTGCATCTTACGGCTCCTGGACCATTGGCAAAGGTGGCATGTGTTTAGCCTGGGCTAGGCACACTGCTTTGTTTCCCTGCTAGGTGGCCGTCGCGCTGCTTGTTACCTTGCTTTTGAGCATTAGAGGACCTGTGGCTTGTTTGCACATTTGGGTTTGCGGTACAGGTGCGTATGAAGATGATGCTTTGATGCTGGCCAGCTTGCCTGCATGGCAGCACACTCGGAGCACCAGGAGAGCTTGAGCGGGCCGCTCCTGGTCAAGCATTGCTATGAAGGTATCATCATCATCATCATCATCATCATCATCATCATCATACTCATTCAAGCCATAGCATGCTTTGAAGGTATGTCGTTTTTGCATTTACCTGGAGCCCGGAGCTTTTAAATCCTTATTTTACATTTTTTGGGCCGTATGCACGGGTGAGCTCTGGCACCATGCTGTCTTTGCTGCAGGGGGGATCACTGCTGCAGCAGATGCATCAGCATCTGCCAGCTTGTTGGCCACTGGCCAGCTTGTTGGCCACTGGCCAGCTTGTTGGCCACTGGCAGTAGGCTGGGGTAGGGTATGGTGGGAGGTGGCGAGGTGGGAACAGGGCGGCAAGGTCGTCAGTCCTGATGTATTGTCGCAGGGTCCTCAGATCCTTTGCATGCGGCAGCATTTATGCAAAGGGTGGGCAGCAAGCCTGGAGGGTGGGTTTCCCACAGTCCGTGTCGCATGCAAGGCGTGCATGGCACTACGACGCCGATGTTGTAACTGGTTTTTCAATGAATTATTGTGACTCTGCTTGTCCTTGCCTTGCTTCCCTGCTAGGTTGAAGTGCTGCTGTTTTTTGACAGTGTTCTGCATGTATGCTAATGCTGTGTCCTTTTACATGCAATTGTAGCATCTGCTTTTCAATTCAAACAAATCAAAGCACGCGCACTCCAACTCAGCCGGAATGGCCAAGCACAGCAGCATCAGCCTGACCCCCTTTCAGCGAAGCTGCATTGGCATCTATAAGCAATGCAAATCTTTTTAATGCTGCCTCCACCCACGTGGGTGCACTCTATTGTGCACTGCGTCGTTCCGCTGTGAATATCTTCGGCAGCAAACCAAGGTGAGTGTAGTTACTCCCTGTCGTCTTGATATTGTATTTCAATGTATCTGCTGACTTTAAACCAATACATGCGACACGTGCGGCCCTCCCGGTGGTAGTGAAAACAGTAGTGAAACTTCTCCGACGTAACCATATACCAAGGTGATGATACGACCGCTTCAGCAAATGTAAAAAGATGTAAGCAGCTACGTCAAACGTTTTGGGCTTGATTTGACCCATGCTGTGCAGAGTAGTGTCAAAGTAGTAGGTATGCTGTTGCCCGGCTGACTCCTCGGCTCCCTCCTCGACGTGACGCGGCCATCTCGCACGCACGAGGCACACCAAGCTATAGTACAGCTTTTGTTAAAACATCTGCTGCGGCTGTTGCTATGTCCGTCTGCCTTAGAAGCTTGTAATTGCTGGGCGCGACGCTCGCAACTACGGGGAGCACAGCCATTGATCATAGCAAATTGCATACGAATGGGAGCGATCGGCTGCTCGTCTGAACGTTGATCGCATCCGGGGCAGCGGCAGCAGCAAGTGTCAACACAGCAGCTGCAGCATGGGTGCGCACGACTCTGTGCACCATCAAGGCACAGCCGTCTGGGTGGCGGACACGGAAGGCGCCTGGACCAAGGGAGTGGTAAAGGCCTTTGCTGGGGACCTGCTGGTGGTGACCACAGCAGGAGGGGAGCGCAGAGTGCCACCAGCAGAAGCACCCCTGCAGAACAAAGATGATGCGCCAGTGGAGGTGAGGCTGTGCAGGACAGGCTGCGGGCACCGCCAACAACCAGCAACATGGTGGTAGATGAAGCGCCTGCATGCAGCAAGTATTGCCTGCTACGCTTGGCAGGTGCTGTCACCACAAGCGCCAACGGTTAGCCTTGGGCAGCATTATGGTGCCTCGTTATAACACAGCAGCAGCAGCAGCAGCAGCAGCAGCAGCAGCAGCAGCAGCAGCAGCAGCAGCAGCAGCAGCCACTTTTGGACGTGGAGCCATACGAGGGACATGGAGCCATGCGGGATCTTGCACGGCACGGCTCCTGCATGTGCCCATGCGCCGTCACTCTCTGACCCTCTGCCCTAGCTGCCCATGCCTGCGCTGTCATGCCGTGCTCTGCCCCGGTGCCACCCCAGGACATGACGGACCTGGCCTTCCTGCATGAGCCAGGGGTGCTGTGGAACCTGAAGCAGCGCTATGCAGGCGACGCCATCTACACCTACACCGGCGGCATCCTGATTGCGGTCAACCCCTTCAAGGGCCTGCCCGCGCTCTACTCAACACCCGTCATGGACAGCTACAGCAGCGGCGACGACGCGGGCCTGGCGCCGCACGTGTACGCCGTGGCCAGCGGCGCGTACCGCAAGATGCGCCAGGAGGGCAAGGGCCAGGCCATCCTGGTGCGCGGGGAGCGGGCGACGCAGCGCTCAGCAGCAGCATGGTCTGGTGCACAGAGCTGGCTGGACAGCAGCAGCAGTGGCAGCCGATTTCACGTGTTATTGTGGGCATGCAGTAGCAGAGCAATGTAGCACACTACAGATGGCAGCTTAAGACATAGACAACATTAGTTGACTTTGCTGGTGCTGCATAGGGTGGCCTTTTCATTTGCAGATGCTGATTCGGTGGCGCAAGTTGGGGCACGCCACCAGCTGCTGCTGCTGCTGCTGCTGCTGCTGCTGCTGGTTGCATGTGAGATTGTGGCCCATACCCGCCAGGCTTGAGCAGAGCATGGCTGGTAACGCGGCCAGCAGGAGTACTCTGGCACTTGCTCTAGATGAGGGCAGCAGGTGCACGGGGCATGCTGCTGTTCTCTCCATTGTGCTGCTGCCCGGTGTTGGTGCCATGTGGGCTGTCCTGGCAGCGCGGTGTGCCGCCTGCTCAGTGTGGTCACCGGTGCAGATGGGTGCTCAGCAGTGGCGCAGGCATGGGCCTGTCAACACTGCAGAGCTGCCAGCGCCATGCTCTCAACCGAGTGTCGCCTGCTGCTGCTGCTGCTGCTGCTGCCGCTCAGGTGACTGGCGAGTCGGCGCTGGCAAGACTGAGACCAGCAAGCTGATCATGCGCTACCTGGCCTACCTTGGAGGCTTCAAGAAGTCCGCGTGGGACCTGGCAGCAGCAGAGGCGCAGGCAGCAGCCAGCAGCAGCATTGAGCAGAAGGTGCTGGAGAGCAACCCGCTGCTGGAGGCCTTTGGCAACGCCAAGACTGTGCGCAATGACAACAGCAGCCGCTTTGGCAAGTACGTGCAGCTGAACTTCAATGCGCGCGGCAGCATCAGCGGTGCTGCTGTCCGCACGTACCTGCTGGAGCGCAGCAGGCTGGTGCACCTCAACAAGGGAGAGCGCAACTACCACATTTTCTACCAGGTGTGCAGCAGCAGCAGCAGCAGCAGCAGCAGCACCAGCAGCAGCAGCACCAGCAGCAGCTTAGCTGGCGTGATGAGCAGGGGTCGCTAGTGGCCAGGGCAACGGTGCCGGCAGCTGATGGCGGTGTGGCTGCAGCCGCGCGTTGCCTCAGATCTGGTAGCTGGGTTGCTGGTGCATGGGCTGCCTGGGGGTGCTAACAGATGCAGCAGTAGTGCCAGGCGGCACAGCTGGCTGTGTGTATTCCTGGATGAAGTGCCTGGCAGGCAGCCCTGGCCTGGCCCCACGCACAGCGTCGTGTGGCTGCGCAGCAGCAGCATAGGCTGTTACACAGCAGCAGCTTCACCGCTGCTACGCTGAATGTGCAGAATGTCTGGGATTGTCTGCTGGCACCTGCTTTTACTGCATCGCCGCAACTGCAACTGCACAGTTTCCGCTGCATGATGTTTTGGTACTGACATCAATGCTGTGCACCCCCTCGCTGCTGCTGCTGCTGCTGCTGCTGCTGCTGCTGCTGCTGCTGCTGCTGCTCGTCTTCCCCGCTTTGTGTTTCCTTGGTTGCCATGACAGCTGCTGGCTGGCGCCAGCCGTGATGAGGCGCAGCGTTGGTGCTGGCTGAGCCGTCGAGCTACGGCTTCCTGAACCAGAGCGGTGTGTATGAGCTGGCTGGCGTGGACAGCGCTGCAGAATTTGCCGCGACTCGCCACGCAATGAGCCTGATTGGCATCAGCCGGCAGCAGCAGGAGGACGTGTTCCGCATCCTGTCAGCCCTGCTGCACCTGGGCAATGTGGGATGGGAGGATGCACACCACAGCAGCAGCACGCAGCACAGCAGCAGCAGACCTGACGGGCTTTGCAACGGCACAGCAGAGGCCGCAGCTGCCGCCGCTGGTGCTGGTGGCTGCCCGCTGGCTGCTGGCCCAGAATCGCCAGCTGCGCTGGCGGCAGCTGCCAAGCTGCTGGGCGTGGACGTGGCTGGGCTGGCGCGTGCGCTGGGCACGCGCACGCGCGCCACGCCGGACGGCCCCATCACCAGCCCCCTGGATGCGCGCGCGTCTGCCGCCAACAGGGACGCCCTGGTCAAGGTGGTGTACGCACGGCTGTTTGACTGGCTGGTGGGGCGCATCAACGGCAGCATCGGCCAGGACCCGGCTGCTGCCGCCAGCATCGGGCTGCTGGACATCTACGGCTTTGAGTCCTTCCAATTCAATGACTTGGAGCAGTTCTGCATCAACCTGGCCAACGAGAAGCTGCAGCAGCACTTCAACCAGCACGTCTTCAAGTGGGAGCAGGTGCGTGTGTATGTGTGCTTGCGGAGGCAGCCTGCATACTTATTCATGTATCTGTTTCAACAGTCACCTGTGCACAGGGCATTGCTGCAGCAGCAACTGAGCATTGGTTGTGCCAAGTGCAGGGTGTCGACCCTGCAACTGACATCAGCAACCACTGCTTGTTCTCCATACAACGCTCTTTTAAATTGCGGATCCCATAGGGTGCTCTGGTGTTTGTTCCAGAGGTGCTTTGTTGTGTGGTGGCACTCAGCACTGTTCACTGCTGTTGCTGCTGCTGGTATGTGGTCTGCGTCTGCAGGCTGAGTACGAGGCGGAGGGCATCGACTGGAGTTACATTGACTTTGTTGACAACCAGGATGTGCTGGACCTCATTGAGGGCAAGCTGGGCTTGGTGGACTTGCTGGATGAGCAGTGCAGGTTCCCAACTGCAACCCACAAGGTTGGTGCTCGCTGCGCGTGGGCTCCCGTGGGCTGGGTGCTGGGGGTGTGTGGGTTGTGGGGGCCGTGGAGTTGGAGTAAATCAAGTAGGCGTGGCACGGCATGTCGCTGTGCATTGCTGTTGTTGTTGTCAGTGTTCTCGTTGTGCTGTGGCTGCATGGTCCGCTACTTGAGACAATTTGCGTTGCTGGTGCTGGCCCAATGCTCTCCCCGTTGCTGCGTCACCCCTGGCCGGCAAGCGCCAAGGCGCCGCGGTTCTGCCGTGTTGTGGCCCGTCTGGTGTGCTGGTGCTACGCTTGAAGCATGCAGACAACAAGGTAACTGAAAATATCATCATCTGCATTGTCTGTTTCTGCTTACTGCCTTGCAGGATCTTGCGGACAAGCTGTTTGCTGCGTCCAACGTCACCTCATCCGCGCGCTTTGAGCGCACAAAGCGCAGCACTGGCGCGTTTACCCTGCAGCACTATGCCGGCCCCGTCTCTTATTCCCTGGACAACTTCCTGGACAAGAACAAGGACTTTGTGGTGGCAGAGCACGCTAGCCTGCTGGGGGCAGCAGGAGTGGAGCTGCTGCCGGAGCTGTTTGGTGCCGCGGAGCCAGAGACCGCGCGGCCCAACAGAGCGGCAAGGTGATCAGGGTTGGGGCCTATGGACTGAACATACGTACTGCGCACACCCATTGCTGAAAAATTGATTTAATGTCCTGCCCCCTCAACAAGCACATACCAGTGCCTATGTTGGCTGTGCCTCAGCTTGCTCCTTGCCGATGCTTGGCAGCAGCTGAAAGATGATGGAAGTGCGCTATGCATTGCTGTGTACCTGCTGCCTGTGGCAGTCCAAAGGCGTCATACTCAGGCTCACATCCCAGCTGCGTGTGCCGCTGCTGCCGCAGGGCGCACTGGCTGGCAGGTCGCTGAAGGCCTTCCAGTTTGTGTCAGTGTGCAGCCACTTCAAGCGCCAGCTGGCTGAGCTCATGGCGCTGCTGCACCAGCTGGAGCCGCACTACGTGCGCTGCATCAAGCCCAACCCAGCCAGCAAGCCATCGCTGCTGGATGACGCGTACACGCTGCACCAGCTCAAGTGTGGCGGCGTCATGGAGGCTGTGCGCATCAGCTGTGCAGGTGAGGCAGCAGCAGAGGAGCCGCAGGGCTGGCTGCGCAGCAAGACCGCTTGCCTGCAGGTCTTGGTGGTGCTGGGGTGAGGGTGCCGTGGGCGCCTGCTGCTGCGCAGATCACTGGCAGGTACAGCTGCATCGCCTTGGCCAGGTGTCGGACGCCATGCTTGCAGCAGCTTGGCTTTCCTGTCAAGTTTATTGCTGGTTCCGCTGCTGCCTGTGCTGCTGTGTCCTGTCCCTGCAGGCTACCCCTTCCGCCGCGCCTTTGCCGACTTTCTGGAGCAGTTCTGGCAGCTGCACCCGGCAGGGCGGCGGTCAGCAGCCAGCGGGGACGCAGCCGCTGCAGCAGCAGCCTGCAGGGAGCTGCTGGCGGCCACTGGCATGTCTGAAGGGGTGGACTACCAGGTGGGCCGCTGCTGGCTTCTGGCAGCAGCAGCAGCAGCAGCAGCAGCAGCAGCAGCCCGCGCATCACTGCTAAGCTGAGAACCAGGAGCAGCAGCAGCTGGGAGCGGCGCCTACGCAGCCTGCATGCGTCTGTGCCAGCAGGTCGTCATGTTCCTCTTCCCTGCCCTGTAAAACGTGGCATCCTTGTCCTTTTACAAGTCTTCGAATGTTGGCTGTGCACATGTACCGCACATGCATCGGCTGCATGTCGCATTGGCTGGCTGTGCATGGATGCAACGGCTCTCACCATCCACGATCGCTGCGCCTGCCGTGTGGCGTGTGGGCATGCAGGTGGGCCTGACCAAGGTGTTCCTCAAGGCGCACCAGTCAGCGCTGCTCAACAAGCTGTACAGCGTGACACTGGGCCGCGCAGCAGCCAGGATCCAGGCGGGCTGGAGGGGGCTCACGGCACGGCGCCAGTTCGCAGCCAAGCGCGCAGCCCCGTCACCATTCAGGCTGGCGTGCGCGGCATGATCGGCAGGCGCAGGGCGGCCGCGGTGCGCCGCCGCCAGGCTGCAACGCGCTTGCAGGCCGCGTGGCGGTGCGCGCGCGCGCGCACAGCATACCTGCAGCTGCAGCAGGCAGCGCTTGTGCTGCAGTGCGCAGCGCGTGGAGCAGCTGCGCGTGCTGTGTACCGGCATTTGTTGGAGCAGCAGCGGCAGGCAGCAGCGACCGCCATCCAGGCTGCCTGGCGGGGTCGGCGTGTGCGGCTGCGCTGTGCAGCTGAGCTGGCGGGCGCGCTGGCGCTGCAGTCAGCATGGCGGGGCCTGCTGGCCCGGCAGCACTGCGCTGGGCAGCTGCAGCAGCACCGGGCAGCAGTGTGCATACAGCGGCAGTGGCGGCGGCACGTGCAAGAACGCAACGGCGACTTCCGCTGCGATGCTGCGGCGGAGGCGGCAGCGCTTGTGATCCAGGGCATCTGGCGGGAGCGTGAGCAGCACAACAGCAGGGTGCGGCGGCTGCAGGCGGCTGTGAGGCGCTACGCCGCCCTGCACACCGCAGCAGGCGCCCTGCAGGCAGCTTGGCGTGGGCGTGCGGCCCGGCGGGTGCTGTCGGCGCACCAGGAGGCGCAGCGCCGCTGTCGCTTCAAGCAGCAGATGGCGATGTTTGAGCAGCGGATGACGTCAGCAGCATCAGGTTCTCCAGGTGTTGCGGCACTCAGCCGCCCTGGCAGCAGAGGTGCCAGCGACAGCGATGCCCGCAGCGGCAGGAGCAGCCTTCTCCAGGCTCACAGCCAGCCCCTCAAAGGGCCTCGTATGGCGTGCGCTATGCTGGCCTGGCGCCACGCACCCCCAGCCCAGCAGCCTCGGACGGCGGTGCCGGCACCGGCAGTGGCAGTGCAGGCGGCAGCAGCCTGGCGTCGCCCCGGCCAGCCCCACCACCACCACCAGCTTCAGGCTGCGGCCGCTGCCTCCGCCCCCAGCTGCTGCCTATGGCGTGAGCTATGCCGGCATCAACGGGGACATCAACCCCATCGCGCCCGGCGAGCACACCTGGGCCGAGCAGCCGCCCAAGCCACGCAACTTCAAGCTGTTCTCGCCGCCGCCCCCTGCAGCGTACGGCGTCGGCTATCAGGGCAGGAGCAGCGGCGCGGGGCAGCCCCCAGTGAGGCCATGCGCGCAAGGCTGCTGGAGCCTGCACCGGCTGCATCCTACGGCGTCACCTTCAGCGGCCTGCAGCACCTGGCAGCAGGCAGCAGCAGCGACACAGCAGGCGCCACCAACAGCAGCAGCGGTGCGAGCCAGCGCGGCTGTGATACACAGCGCAGCAACTCGCAAGGTGCCGCCCGGCAGCCTGGCCTGCGCGGCTGCTCAGTGGGCTGCGGCGCTTGGGCAGCGGCCCTGCCAGCAAGGGGCGCGGCGCCTGCGCGGGCGGTGGCGAGGGGGAGGAGTCGCCGCTGCTGGACGTGGTCAAGGCTGACGACGTGTCCCTGCTGCCGCCCGAGGACCGGCTGTTTGTGCGGCTGGGCAGCCTGGTTGAGGACCAGGGGCGCGTCAGCAGCGCGGTGGGCAGCTGGCGGGACAGGCTGCGCACCCGTTGAGGGGTGCGGGTGCTGCTGGGGCCGGTTGCATGCAGCGCCTGGCGCAGAACAGGCCAGGGTCATGCAGCAGCCTGCGTGTGCTGGGGGCAGCACAAAGGATAGGCGGGGTGTAGTGCTTCGTGTGCCAGAAGAGCGGCTGTTGGCGTGGAGCTGCCAGCACAACACTGAAGATGGAGCAGACAGACGACATTGATCATGGAATGCAGGTGTGAGGTAGTCAGTGGTGGTGTGCTGGCACTGTATTATCTGGCAGTGTGTTGCTGTGACTGCAGCACCTGTTTTAGCGCTCGTATGCATGCAAGGCTGCATCATGGGCTGCAGCAGGGGCTGCATGTGGGCATGGCATGCCGCAGTTGTGCAGGCTGGGTTGGCGTCGCAGGCATCACCCACCAGTCACACCTGCAGGGTGCTGATGGTATCCAGTGGGTGTGTGAGTGTGTGCATGAAGCGGTGTAGTCTAGGTGAATGTTGCACCAAACACCATAAATGTTACAAAATGCCCGTGCGTGCTGCGCCAGTTTCTGGTGTTGACGGTGTGTGCGATTCCACTCCAATGCTGGCCAAGATGAAGAATGAACTGGTTGACCAAAACACGGTGGCATGCTAGCTTTTCATCTGATCATGACTGTGTGTGATCTGCCATGCATAGATGTGCATGCTGCTGGTGCAGCTGCTTGCTGGTTGTGTCACGACTGCATGCAGGCAGCCGGGGTTCTGCACGTGTGTGGCGTCGGTGGGGTTGGCGCCTGCAGACTGCAGCACCTATGGCCTGCATACAGCATAAGCCCAGGGCGGGGAGGGGGGAATGCATGATACATATCTTATTGTTGCCTCAAACACCGTAGGTCGTTGTGGGTGCTGCATGCATGAGGTTTACGGGCCCTCTCATTGCACGCAGCCTTTGTCGACAGGCCTGGAGTCGGGGTGGGAAAAGTGCATTTGGCGGCCCCATTGTCACCTGCTGCAGGCAACAGTGGCCGCAGAGCTAGCAGACGTAAGCAGAGCGGCCCAGCTGCAGCAGCAACCTCAGTAGAGCTGGGTTGCTTTTGAGGGCCAGCTGTTTCCAGTGCTTGCTTGTGCTAACAAACATCAGACATGTAGTAGGGCTTGAAGTGAATGCACCAGTGGCACCAGACACACTGAATGCACGCCATGCAGAGAACACAGCTGCTGGGCTGTTGCGCACCGGCCGTGTTCATGTCAGTAGCCCTTGACCAACACAGTCAGTTACTTTACAGCGCCAGCCACATGCATGCCATGCAGTGCATGCAGTTCTGAGCGTTTCACGTGAAAGCATGTGAGAGGACACGTGAAAGCATGCGCACCAGCATGTGCTGCCCGGACATAGTGTACGTCCTTTTGCTGTGTGGGTCAGGTTGTACTCCAAGCACTTCAGTCTGCTGTCATGTCCGTCATCATGATGTGGCCAGCACTCATCACATGGTATGTGTGCAGCCTGGACGAAGACCTGAAGCCCGCAGCAGCATGTCATGAGTGCAGTACTCCGAAAGTTTCTGGCGATTGCGCTTGCTCTTGCCATGTATGCAAGTTTGCATACACGTCAATAATTGAGTTAGCAGTGATTCATTGAATGTGTTCCCAACGACAGTGTTTTTAACTGTTCAGTTGCTGCTGTTGCTTATGCACGCTGTAGTGATTCTGTCACCGTACCACATTCAACATGCCTCACGTTTTTCAGTTCAACCAGTAACACATTCAACTTGCTTCATGTTCTTCAGTTCAACCAGCGGCGCAGTACAGTGGGTGGAGCCAGCTGTGCTTACATGCGCAACCTCGCATGCAAGGGTAGGGTGACACTGCTTGCTTGCTTGCCTTTTGCTGCTGCGTCAGAGTGCTTCTTCTTCTTGACATCAAACAGCTGAACCTGTTAGCTAACCTGTTAGCTAACTTCTATAGAAGACTTCTGAGAAGACACAGCACTGGAGCCAGCTTTGCTTGCGTGCACACCTTTGCATGCAGGGGTCGGGTGACTCTGCTTTCTTCCTTGCCTTTTCATGCTAGCGTGCTTCTTCTTCTCTTCATAGCACTGCTTGCATGCAAACCTGAACCTGTGTGGTTGTCATGGTGCTGGCCTAGCTGTGCCATTGGTAAGCCTGACCAACAGCATTACTAGATGCACTAATGAGCATTGCTGAAAGCGCCAGAGTCCAGTGAAACACTATCAAGTGAAAACATCCATATTTGTTTCTCGGTTGTGCTGTTGTTTGAGGAGTATGCTGCCCCCACAGAGGAGGGCCACAACCCCCATCCTAGTTTGTTGCGTGGTTCACTGTGCCACCTATGCTGCTACCAGATATTGTGCCCTTTCGCATGGAATTACCGCTAGGCTATACTGTATGTTGGCTGCTTGTGTGTGCATGCTCTGCCTCCCTTTCCCCCCTCCCTACCAACGCCAGGGGTGGATAATCCTAGGAGAACTCCAGTGAAGAGAGCGGATAATCAACAGGACACCCACCAAGTTATCCATGTGGTTATCCTTTCTGCAGTAGGTGGGTAACCGTTTATCCGAGGGTAAAAATTTCGCTTTTCGAGTAATCCGCTTTGATATCAAGTACTCACGGATAATCGCTGTGGATATATCCTATATATACTTGACGGGTATTCCTTTTGGGTAGTCATCGTGTGGCGGATTATCTGCCGCGGCCCTGACGGATATTCCGGTACACGCAGGGCATATAATCAGGCGCTGCTAGGGGTCACGCTGTCGTTGCTGGGCCGACATTGGTCAATATGATCCCATATTATGGCTCCTTTGATACAATCAAGAAAGTTACACATTGAGAACATCCGCTTTAGAGCCATCATAATGCTGTAGCTCCTGCTGCTGCAGCATGTGATACCCGCTGCAGGCCAGCTGCATTGCTGTATGCTCTGCTGGCTGTGCACCACACACACATACACGTGTACATGTATGACCTGCAGGGGAACATGAAGAGCAAATGTATGAGCAGCAAGGTGGCGGTCATGGAGACATTATGATTAGATTACTGCATAAACACATGCAGTGTTGCGCACTATAATGAATGAAGGTTCAAAACACCAACCAAGCACAGCAACACTACCAAGCACAGCAACAACAGCGGGCGTCTCTGCTCCCGCAGCACGCTCCTACAAACCATGCAAAGTTGGTGTCTGCCACAACCTGATTTGCAAGTACGAGGTTGGTTGCCAACAAGTTGTTAAAGCGTTGCTGCATGCTGCATCCATGACCCGACATACACAGCGACAAACACGCAGACGCACACACACATGTGCGAGCTATGTATACATGACTTGCTGTGGCCCACCTGTTCCCCGCCCACGACAGCATCGGCCTCCAGCGCCTTGATGACGCCTGTTGCAGCTACCTTGTTGTTTGCAGCAACAGTCTGTACTTAAGTGTTGATCTGCAGCCAGGAGCCATTCTCATCTGTACGCGGCTCAGACTTGACACGCAGCAGCAACTGCTGTTGTTGCTTGTGCTGCTCCGCAATGTTCAGCACCTGCTCAACTGCTGCAGGCACGCGGCACAGCGTACATGTAACAGGAGTCAGCATTAAGCCCCAGCTCTGACAGCAACAACAGCAGCGACCGGGCATGCAACCATGCAGTATGCCACAGACGATACCAAACGCCCAACAGCACAGTCAACCCAACAATAGGGAACAACGCAATCACCTGCATCACCACCAGCTCAAGCAGGCGAACAAAATCCTCGCTACCCGGCCCACCACCACTGCTGCTGCTGGGGAGAGAGCCACGCCCCACTGAGTTGGGGTCAAGCTGGGCTGCTGCTGGGGTGGCACAGGTGATGCAATGCCAGGTGATGCCTTAACTGCATGTGGTGTGCCTGCGCCCGCTGACTCAACTCCACAGGCTGCTGGCTCACCTGTACCAGACGTTGCTGCTGCATTGCCCGGCTGCTGTTGCGTGATGCCCTGCTTGTCCTTCTTCAAGCCTGCAGCAGAAGTGCATGCATGCATGCATGCATGCATAGCAGCAGCAGCAGTAATGAGCAAGATACAATGCTCTGTGCAGCTGCAGTGTCAATATGTAGTGTGGGCAGGAAAGGTGCTGAAGGGTAAACAGCCGCTAAGCAACCCTGCGGATGAGACATGCACACAGGTGTAGCATATCCTAGCAGGTACACAACTGTTGCCGCGTTCAAGTCTTCTTCAGCGGTGCAACACCATTGACCATGTTGCAACAACCACATGTAGCATCTCTTTGCTGACTGTGCACAGCAGATTTATCACCACGAGCACCACACCCCAGGGCAGCACTCTGCACTACTGTAGTTACACTCGACACCAATTGCGTGCAACACAAGAAATGAATGTTATGCTGGGTTGCTGCTGCAGGCAAACGCGCACCTGCAGTCCATGCCTGCAGCAGCTGCTGGCTGTGATGCCCTGGCACAATTCTGCTGCTCAGCATGCTTATCGCTGCGGCACACGGCTTGTTGATACACACCCCTTGACGTCTATTCATCATCACCTTGTGGTAAACGCCCAATACAACAGCAGCTGTGGGGCGCGGGGCCGATGGCGCTGATGCTATGGCTCGAATGGGTAATTGATGATGAGGAGCAGCGGCAGCTGTCTCACCACCTGCAGCCAGGACTGGTTGCTGTGGTAGCTCCCGCCACGAAGCACACGAAGTTGAAGCCATTGAAACTGATCATTCAAACTTTGTATGCACCAGCTCGCCAGAATGTTGCCTGCTTGCTGCCAAGAAGTGGGCCCCAACGGCTGCTGCCTGGGCTGCCTTCCACCGCTGCCCTGAAGCGAGCATCGACCTCGATGCTGCTGATCTGCGGAGATTTGTTCGTTCTTGTTTATTCGGCAGCACATCGAAGAGCGTATGCGCCGGGCAGAGCATCAGTAAGACTGCTGTTCCTTGGTCATGGCAACGCAGCAGATCCTGCTGAGAGCATGGTCATAGGTTGTATAGGTATCAAAAACGCACAAACAACACCGCGTGTACTTCGCAGGGAGTGGTCACCTGTTTGAAGCCTAATGACAGTCTGTCAGTGACAGCCACACCCGCTTGCACCCAGAAGCACCTGAGACCAGCGTTCACAAGCACCAGATGTAATGGTGTGAACCAAAGCACTGCATATCGCCTGGAGTGTGTAGGTTGGTGCTAAACTAAGAACACCCCATCATCATGATGATGACTGACTCCTGGATCCCTACACTCCACATGTGATCACTGGATCTACTGTCATCTGTGCTTAAAGTCTGCAACCATTCGCCATCTCTACAAAATGCTAACTTGGCCGGCAGTAAGCAGGGTGCAGCTGTGTGGCCTGACAGCGGCTGATGTTGCACGTAGTGTGCGCTGGGGGCAGCTGTGGGTGGCAGCTGTGCACATGATCCTTAGGCAACGGTGATCAGCATTGCTGGCTGGCCATTCAGCTGTGTGCTGAATGATGGTCTTGTTGTACCTGTTGCTGCTTTGCACGCTTTGACTGGATTGATGCTGGGCTTCTTCTTTTACAACAGGTACTTATAATTAGCAGTTGGCAGTGAACTTGGCCGGCAGTAAGCAGGCGTGCAGCTGTGTGGCCTGACAGCGGCTGATGTTGCGCGTAGTGTGCGCTGGGGGCAGCTGTGGGTGGCAGCTGTGCACATGATCCTTAGGCAACGGTGATCAGCATTGCTGGCTGGCCATTCAGCTGTGTGCTGAGAGTTGATTATGTAAAAGAACGGATTAACGGGCTGGGCTCCAGGTAAATGCAAAATGGCACTCAAGAAAAGTTGATTATGTTGTGCGGCGGCTGTTGATACTGATTATCTTCATGCCAGGCCCTAAGGAGCCTCAGGCCTGTGTTGGGAGTGTACGGTGATCTGCCTTGACTGGTTCACAGGCGCATGTGATAAATGATTATCCGCTGATTACCCGTAGTATATTCATCGCTATGAGGGATAAAACCAGTTGATAGATTATCCAACACCAGCACAGGGTAATCACGGTATCCATCAGGTTTTCATCAGATAATCGCAGTATCCCGCGGGATAAAACACCCCTGGCGTTGGTAGGGACACCATGGGCGGGGAAAAGTTGCGCAGCGTTTTGTCCATGGCTGATTCGTCAATCAAGGTGTTGCGTTTTGTATCTGATGATATTTGGGCAGTTCTGGAAGATGTCTGATGGTGTCACCGTGTATTGCTGCTTTTCTTGTCAAGTCTTGGGATGTGCGCAATGCATGCAAACATTCTGGAGCAGTGCTCCCTCCTCTTTCCGCCCCGGTGGGGCGCGGGGCCGATGGCGCTGATGCTATGGCTTGAATGGGAATATGATGATGATGATGATGATGGGCGGGGAGGCACCCGTGACACTTGCAGCTGCACGCCACCTTCAAGTAGTCTGCAGTAGACCCCATGTCAGAGCCCGTCAAGACAGCAACCCTCGACACTCGCAGCACACAAAAAACAGCAGCATGTGCAGCCAATTGTAAACCAAAACAGCACTGCAGCCAACTGTAGAAGCAGCTGGCTGCTGATGAGCATGGACTGCCATGTACGAACTGTAGCTTGTGGCAAGTTGACTGCTTGGGTTATTATGATAGGTCAGGAGTTTCAGGCGGTGCAACCACTGCATTGACTGCATGCAATCACTACGCAGTCACTGCACACCCACTAAGATAAGTGGATGCAGTACTATAGTAACCTGCTGTACGATGACATTGAGGCAGGGTCACACAAAATACACCTGGCCTAAAATTGATGCCAGAAAGTGGAACTTGCATCAATGTTCACTGTTATATTGAATTGAAGAGAGCTTGGCTGTGACAGGCTGTCAAGGCGTCATTATAAACCGGCAGCTTGAGCATCGTCCCTTACAATCATAATAACCAGTGACGACCTTTACTCGTGCCTCTGTCTGAGACAGATTGTCTCAGCTGCATCCTCCGCAAACATGCGATATATAAAAACACACCCTTCAACCCTTCCAAAAGAGCATGCTCTCGTTTGTTTGGCTCTGAGAACTATAGTTGATTGTATTACCTGTCAGCACACAGTGACTGGCGGAAGCTTACCGCAAGGCAGAGAGCGGGCGCCCTGAGTCCCTTTGTGAAAATGAGCAGCAGTCCTTACAAGCTACGTGCTCTCAGAATTTAGCTTAGTGAGAACTGCTGCAGCTTCGGGGGCAAGACATGGCTACAGCAGTCTGCACAGAGATTCACCGACACTTGGCGAAGAATGAACACTCCCACGTGCAGACAAACTGTCAAGTAAATGATATAGAAAAACTGGAGTTCATGGCAGCTAAGGCTCAGGTGGGCTTCTATCACGCAGGCACCTCTGTCAGGGGTCCACGCGGCAGCAGCACTCTCAGCCATCCCGCTGGCCGCGCAGGTGTATCGGTGGGACTTCAATGTGTTTGACTTTGCACAAAGTGTGAAGGGCAAGCCGCTGTACAATGTCACCATGGCCTTGCTTCAGGACCAGGGCTTGCTGGTGAGTTTAGGTAACACAGCAACTCACGGCACATGAGCCGCACGAATGCAATAGCTTGCTGGAGGTTTACATTAGCTGTAGCCTTGGGACACCGCTTCTAATGAGCAGCAGCGTGCTGAAGAGCAGGTCTGCCAGCACGGGCAGCAGCAGCAGCAGCGTCTTTGTGCATGCGCACTAGCTGTGCTGCAGGTGCGCAGTTCAAGCCTATGCTCCCCAAGAACATGGCACAAACACTGCTTTTGGGTGGCGTTGTAGCTTTGTCCTCATCTGTCATTCAGCCACAGCTTGTCATGCTGCTGCTATGCCACACACACTCACCCACATTGCTGGGTGCTGTTGCTGCTTCTGTTCCCGTGTGTATTCAGGACGGTTGGCTGTTGGACAGGCCAACTGTTGAGGCCTACCTGATGCGTGTGGAGTCTATGTACAAACCCAACCCTTACCACAACAACACGCATGCAGCAGATGTGACACAGACAGCAGGTGTGATCATGTGCTCGCTGGATGCACGGCTGCGCAACGGAGGCAGCCACGGCAGTGCGAGCTGCAGCAGCGACAGCAGTTGTTGCAGCAGCTGCTGTGGCAGTGGTGACGGCGCTGTGGGCAGCAGGCTGGCCAGTGCGTTTGCTTGCTGCAACCTCCCACAGGCCAAAGCAGCTGCAGCAGGAGCACAGCCGCTGGCCAGCGCTGCCGCTGGCAACGCAGCACAGCCGCCGCAGCAGCTGGCTGCAGCTGGCAGCAATGGCAGCTGCGGCTTGAGCAAGCTCGAGCGCTTTGCCATAATCCTGGCGTCAGCGGTGCACGACCTCGGCCACCCGGGCGTGAACAACGCGTTCCTGGTGCGCAGCCGCGACCGGCAGGCGCTCACCTACAACGACCGCAGCGTGAACGAAAACATGCACGCCAGCCTGGCGTTCAGCCTTGCAGCGGAGGAGCCGGGGCTGAACGTGTTTGCCGGCTTCAGCGATGCCGAGTACGATCAGGTGAGGAGGCACGGCAGCACTGCCAGGCGCTGCCCGCAGCGCCAGCGCCATGTGTGCACACTGCATGCCTGCAGGAGCACTACCCATAGGACCAGGGTGGATGCACTTGGCTGGTTCAGGCTGCATGAAGGAGTCTTTGCTAGCTTGGAGGCCAAGCCTCCAAGTGCCAGCTCTCATGATTTCCACAGCACCACCCAGGGGTATGCTGTACTTAAGCTGTAAGTGTGTGTGGTAGGCTGTACCTGTGCTGGAAGTGTGTGTGGTAGGCCCATGCTTGTGCTGCTGCCTGCTGTGCCGCCTGTACAGGTGCGCAAGTTGGTGCTGGACATGGTGCTGTCCACCGACATGGACGTGCACTTCAAGCTGCTGAAGCGCTTCGAGGACGAGCTGGCTGGCGCTCCTGACGTGTCCACCTGGTCCGGCCTGGAGCAACGCAGCCTGCTGTTTCAGATGCTGGTGCACCTGGCTGACCTGGCCAACCCCAGCAGGCCATGGCACCTGGCACTCACATGGGCCGAGTGGGTTGTCACTGAGTTTCTGCAGCAGGTGCGTGCGCTGCCTGGCTTGGTTGCTTGCTTGCTAGCTTGCTAGCTGACTGGAACAGTGGGTATGCTGGGAGAGCGCTGGATGAGCTGCATGGGTTTGGGGTGGTTGTTGTGGGTTGCAGGAGCGGGTTGCAGGAGCGGCCTGTGCTGCCGCCTGATGAGTTGACACAGGGAAGCGACGTCGCTCGGCTGTCTGAGCTGGCTGAGCATCACGCAGTCTTGCCTGGCAGCCTGCGGCTCGACACAGGTCTGTCCTTACCTCCTGTCCATCGTCTGCATGGTGTTTTGGCTTCATGCTGCTGCTGCTGCTGCTGCTGCTGCTGCTGCTGCTGCTGCTGCTGCTGCTGCTGCAGGGTCGTCGTGAGGCGGGTTCAGGGCTGGCTGTGAGTGACATGTGCAACGAGTCGAAGGTGTGCATGCCCGCCGCACAGCTGTTCTTCATTGAGCGCTTCATGCAGCCCACGCTGGAGACGTTCCGCCCTGCCGCGCCCAGCTTCTACCGGCTGGCGCTGCCCTGGCTGGGCGACACCAAGCACAAGTGGGAGGCGTTCAGGGCCGGCGGCGTCAAGCTGCCGCACCAGGCCTACCCGCCCCTGCCGCCAGGCAGCGGAGAGCAGCTGTGCGCGGTGTTGGAAGGCAGCAATGGCTGCTGCGCCAACCTCAAGCAGGAGCAGCAGCAGTTGTCGGCGCAGACAGCACAGCAGCAATAATCAGCAGCTGGGCATTGCTGCAGCACGGTCATGCTATGTGAGGCATCATGCGTGCTTGGTGTGGTAGTGGTTATTGCGCCTCGCACTTTCGCCGCTGTTTAGCCGCTTCAATGATGAAGGCTAGCCACAATTTGGAGGCACATAGGATACAGCAGCCGCATAGGCACGGACGTATGCATGATGATATCATGCGGCTACTTGTGTGCAGGGCCATGCCCCGTGGCTTGCCATATGTGCTTTAGTTTTTGGTGATGTGTTGCATGTCGGCACTGGTGTAGGCTGTGCACACGTTGTCTTCTTCATGCGATGGATGTCCTGAGACGCGACAGCACCATCTGCCCAAGTATTAGTTGTTCCGTTGACTGCTGCAGTGCATGATTTAAATAATTAAGCGAATCTGCTGTGTTGTGGCACTGTGGTGTGTGGTGCCAGGCAGGAGCTGCGCTTCACGGCTGTTGTGCTTTTGGTTGACGACAGTCAGTGTCCATGTCTCTCTTCTGTGTTTTTTTGCCTGGCGCAGCTTGACCGGATGAGGTGTGGCTGGCCAATGCCTGTCAAGCGAGGGCTGTGCTTCATGCTGGTGCAGCTTCACGCTGAAGACCGTACTCAATGGGTGCAGCAGCAGGTGCAGCTGGTGGTGGGCTGGCATGGGCAAGCATCTTTAGTTCTGGCATGACCTTCACGCCCTCACTTGGCCGCTCTCTAGTGCGGCATGCACAGGTTTTGCAGCTGCATTCTGGGCAGGTCAAACTGCTGTCAGGACTTCACATGATGTTGTTGGGTGTGCACCACCGTTGCGGCTGCTTGGTGTCTCTGTGGTGCACGGCCACATGGCACGGTGCTGGGTGCGTGTGCGGCGCACCCCTGCATGCGCGGCGTTGGTCACAGGCCGGAATGCGTGCCAGGGTGCCGCTGGTGTGGCTGTGGCCGCGTGCGGGAAGCTGTCAGGGGCAGGCTCCTTGCAGGTACAGGAACGCTGTACTGACAGCTGCCTGCTGTTTTTTGCTCTTGTTCTCCGCGCTGCTGGCTTCAGCTGTCGCCCTCTATTTGCCGATGCTCGTGAGCAGCAGCGGAATCAGGGTTCGCAGCAGGCAAGTTTGCAGCACGGGCGTCGACTGGTGGACATGTTGGACTGGCTACCCACCTCATTGCTGCTGCCTGCTTGCATGAGTCCTGACGGCCTCTTGACAACACCAGCTGTGTTGGGGTCAGCATGACCAGCTGTGGTACGGATGATGCTCACCAGCTGGGGTGAAGTATCTTTACATTGCTGTCGCCAGCACTTCCACCCATGTGTGCTGCTGTGGCTGTGGCTCATGTGCATACGAAATTCTGATGGTGTGGTTGTAGAGTCCAGTGCTCTTTACACAATTGTCTGTCTGCTGCTGGACATGCTTTGGTGCATGCTTGCATTCTCGCAAAACACACTGTATTGCTACAACCCCACTTGCTCATGTGTGCAGCCTGTTGATTGTCTGCCAAAATGCAAACAGTCACTGGCCCAGCACATGGGCAGCGGCCTGCATGGTTGGTTTGGCGCTTGGCCTGTCGCTGGCTCCAAAGCTTGCAGGAGTTGGGGCCATGGCCAAATGTACGAAGATGTGCTTGTAGTGCTATTTGCTGGTGGCTTGTGCCAGCTTGCAGTCAATCCCCCGCTGCTTTTTAAGGAGCGGCGTTGCAATGCTTCACAGTTGGTATGCCGAGTAAGATGCTTTAAAGGCGAATATATCTATATATATTGTACTCGCTTTGGAGGACACCAAGCCAAGCACTTGTTGTCACAGCTACTGGTTGCGGGAAAGCAGCAAACGGCAAGCTGTCATAGAGGGGTGGGGGTTGTGTGTACTGTGCCGTGGTTGGCAGCTCCTGTATATTCATTATCTTGTTTTGCTTTGTTACCATGACTTGTGGACGAGGTGGAAACCAATGTTGGTGCTGGAGGTATGGCATATACATCGCTGTCAGAATGTACCCCATGCATTGCGGCAGCAGGCTGTCCACTGGTGCATAGCTGTGTGTCTCCAGTCATGCATCCAGAGGCGAACTGTCGCCCTGGTGTATTTTGTTTGGCATCATCACAAAACCTGCAGTTGTTGCTTTGCATCTGACAACGCTGCGGTGCATTGGGTGTGACCTGATAACCTGCTGGCCTGAGTACTGCCCACTACCACGCCAGGTCTGAGTGCTGCTGCTTTGGACTACGCCAGTGGCAGCGCACCGCATGCTGCTCTATGTAACTCTGGCTGATAGAACTTCAGCCTTCGAACTCATATGCCCGTGTGTATTCTTCACTTTTAGCGCGCACATTCCAGCCATGCGAGAGCTGCCTTTGCTTTCCTGCATTACACAGCGCGCTTTTCACTCGCACAGTTCACTGACTCGCCGCTGTTGGCAGCATACGTCAGTGGCCTGTCGCTGGCAAAGTTTTATGCACTTGAGCCGCCTATCGGTTTCGTCCAACACATGTTTGGGTTTAGAGCAGCATCGCGGCTGCGCTGTGCACAGTCTATGGGTAACCGCGTAATGTAACGGCGTGCAAAGCACCAAACGTATAGCAGAATGATCAGACATTACATTATTGTCTCAAAAATGTTTGAATTTTTTTAATCATGAATGAGAACCTACATGAGCTTCCGACGGCCGCACACACCGGGGTACCCCGCCCACCACACGCTCTCAGCTGTCATCCACCATCGGCAGCCAGCATGAATCAATGAAGGAGATGACGGACAGTTGTTAAACGACTCACTGTCAAGCTGGAACGCAAGGGTTTTCCTTGCATGTTAGCCTGTCCTGTCCTGGCCCCAGGTTGGGGAAGAATGTCCTTGCTGTCGGCTGACAACGGCAGCAGTGAAGCAACGAGCCCTGTTGACGTCACCTGTATTGATCATGAAATGCGTGCACCATCAATGCGCGTGTGTACTGCGCTGACTCAATGCTGGTTGGCATCACCCAGTCAAAACGGTTGAGTAAACGCTCCAGATGTTTCCGACAAGTCGGTGAGTGATGCAGGGCAAGCAGCCTCAGCAGTGCTATGCTGGACTACTGGTACACATCATGTGACGCCAGGTCAGCATGAAGGAACTCACCGCCATGACAGCAGTGCTTAAGGGGGCTGCCGTCAATTTCTCATGGCCACAAATCCATGAATCCTTGCGCTATCGTAGCTGTTGAACAGCATGCTGCCCAGTGGTTGGGCACCGGGTGCTTTGGGCAAAGGGAGCACAGCCAAAGAAGTCAAGTCTAACAACTACCAGCACTACCAATGAATGAATGATTGAGCTACGCGTGGTGTGTTCGTACCAAACACCAGCATAAGTTTCACTACCAACGTAAATGATAGCATAATGCCAAACCGGGTTTTAAAATTGGATGTATTTCCAGGCTATATACTGTATGTTGGCTGCCTGCGCATGCTCTTCCTCCCGTTCCCCGTTTGCTTGTGGAGAGACATTTTGGACCCCATGAGCCTTGTTTGGCTCCTTCGTGGGTGGGCCAGTGGCCTTACTTTGGTAACTTGCTAGAATGCTGCTTTGCGGCCAGTGGTCCTGATGTACATGTTGCTCATCATTCAAGTGTACGAGCTCTAAGCTTTACTGCAAAGAACTGGTACCTGTCAGTTTCAGTGCTGCTGCTTCTCAACTGTACATTAGTCAGCGACGACATAACAATGACTGAGCGACCTGGTATGCAACCAGCAGCAGCACTGTGACCTAGTAAGAGAGCAAAGCAGTAACCCAGCCCCTCTCATGCAAAGCTGCGCATGCAAGCAAGTTGACTCAATGAATGTCTGTACTGTCTTTTGTCACACTGCTGTAACAAGACTCAGCACTGAAGCAAGCCTAGCAAGCACAGCAAACGTCCCTGATCAACTGGTTGCTGACCAACTGGTTGCATGCAAGCACTGCTGGCTTCACCCACTGCAACATGTTGAAGCTGGACAAATGTTGAGCACTTGATAAAGCATGTGGAGGCCTATGTAGCCGCTTGCATATGGCCACATGTTGACACCACAACACGTTTCAGTCTGCATTTTTGGACCGGACCTACCATGCATGGGTTCAGCGCGGGTGACATCCTGGACTGAAGTACAAGACCAGCGGCAAGCATGGGGTGCAGGTGGCGCCGGCCCACCTCACACTGTGCTTGTCCGCTGAACTTCTGCTTCAGGTGATTTTTTGAGGGTGTTCAAGGGCGTGCGTGCGTAGCCTCTACCTTTGCTTCCTGGACGTGGGCGGGCTGGCACCCCAGAAGCGGCTCCCTTGGCCTCAACTTGCTTCATGTTCATCAGCCATAGTCAGCCCTCGCATGCAGAGGTGGGGAGACACTGCTGGCTTGCTTGCTTTTCTGCTGCTGTGTACAAGTGCTGCTTCTTTTCACGACACGCTGCATCCAACGGAGCAAGACAGCGGAAGAAGCCAGCATTGCTTACAGAGCTGAATGAAACGCGTAGCTTCTAATTGATTTTGAAATTGTGAAATGTGAAATTGTAGTTTAAAGCAATGTAGTATTTGAAGTGAATTGATCTGTAGTCTAGCGGTAGACATTAGCATCATACGGTGTACATTCAGATCTGCTGGCTAGAACTCAAGCTCTGGCTGACCAAGGCTAGACACAGCCTGGTGAAGCCCCTCTTGATTCAATCAAGCCCCTTTCTGCCTAGTGATAGCTTGGATGCTGGCACTGTGTAGATTGTGGTTGAACTCGGAGCTTTTGACAAAATATAACAGCACGCTCGTGACGGCTGAGCCAGTCGCCTCGGAGGTGCCAGCTGTGCAGCAGTGCCAAGCTTAAGTTTGCAACAAACTTACAAATGCAACCAGCACCAGTTAATTTACCTACTTCTATAATCAAAGCAAGAGCTGTGCGGAACTGGCAGTGGCGTTGCGCATTGCGGCTACGCTGGTCAGCAGACGGTCTGGCTGGCACTAACATGGTGGCACCAGGCCCTCTGCATGATAAAGCATAGCCCGGGTCAGGCAAGTCTCATGTAGGTGTTTGTTGCTGAAACAAGCGTTGGCGGCCCAGAGAGTTCTCACAGCTGCCAGTGCACCACACAGAGGCCCTGCCACAGCCCTCTCGAGTACACATGTGCTGCCCGCCACAGCCGTATTCATGACTGGTGTACTGCTTGGCGCCAGGAGCATGTCAAACAAAATATAGGTTTTAAATACGTGTACTTCAACCATTCATATTTGCCATGTACGGTGTGGAACAAGATGATAAGCTTGACGAACTAACACACGGCCGAACTTTTCTGGTGCTTATAGCACACGAAGTCACTACGTACATGTGGTCTAAAGCTTTTACGTGCTTCTGCTTCCTCAGCGCATGCTAGTGTCAGAATTAAGATCGTCTGTGCATTCTCACCACCACATCGAACATGCAGGCACTCCACAAAGCAGCAGAGCGGGCGTGCGCATGCCCTAGCGATCGTACGGGTCGCAGCAGCAGCGTGAGGGCATCGCTAGCATCCAATGCACGGCCGTGTGTTCTGAGAAGCACTACCCTGGGTTGCAAGGCCCCCAGCCCTGCAAGCCAGCCATGCAGCTGCAGGCGCGCTGTCTTGGTGAAAGCAGGTGGGGCCAGCATTCTATCCACACAGCAGCTCTTGTACGGCAGCGTCAAGGCTGGGGGCATTGCCATCGTCATAAGGTGGTGCGTCAGTGATCCCCACGCGTGCTGGTCTGCCTGCAGCTTTCTCTCCACCAACCGTGGCAGACACCAAGCGCAACTTTATTGAGGCATACAACCGGCCGATCCCAGCCATATACAACACAGTGCTGCAGGAGCTGCTGGTGCAGCAGCACTTCATCCGCTATGGCGTCAACTATCAGTACAACGCGGTGAGGAGACGCATGTCAGGCTAAATGCATTGTGAACGCGTTGGAAGGAAGGGCGGAGCCGTGTAAGCTGCACAGCAGTAGCAGCAGCAGCAGCAGCAGCAGCAGCAGCAGCAGCAGCATGTGCTGCATGCTGTACTGCCTCCGCTGTGCATTTGCAGCAAGATGTGACTGCAGGCATTGTGTAAAGCTATTTGCCTGCGTGCACAATCTTGATGAGTGCATGCAAGTTGCTGCGTTTATGCAAGCATTGGCTGTTGTCAATAGCGTTTTGAAGGCACAGCAAGGCATTAGCATGGTGCACCAGCAGCATTGCAAGCCAGCGCTGCTGATGTCTGTAGGTCGCCACTCGGGTTTCTTGATCTGCGCTGTTGATTGCAGGTGTATGCACTGGGTTTCGTGAGTGTGTTCGACCAGATTCTTGATGGCTTTGAAGCTGGGGACAAGGAGGCGGTGTTCAGCGCGTATGTCAATGCCACTGGAGAGGATCCTGCTCAGTACAGGGTGCGTGGGGGCATGCGAAGGGGAGGGGGGCACAGTGATGACTGTGGCGTAGCTTGGTTGTGCAGTGCGCCCAGGGCTCGCCACAAGCACAGTGCAAGGGATTGGATGGGGGTGATGGGTGTGTGGTGGTGGTGGTGGTGGTTTTTTGGGGGGGGGGGTGTGAGGATGGTGGGGGCAGGAGTGGTAATGACGAGCCCAACATGCATCACAGACCCATCGTGGCTGATGTCTGCTAGTGAGGTGGCAGCAGGTTGCTGGATTGATTGGCTGCGCTGCGCCTGCGGGGTTGACCGACACTGCAGAGCAGCTCTGTTGCCCCGACTGACGGCTGCGCTCGCGCACCTTGTGTCCTGCTGTGTGGTGCTGGCGTGGTCCACATGCTGCTGCTGGCAGGCTGACGCGGAGCAGCTGGAGTCGCAGGCACGCAGCCTGAGTGGCCCTGATGGCCTGGTGCCGGACGCATCTGGCAATGAGCTGCAGCAGGCGCTGGCAGCAGTGGCGGCAGCAACAGAGTCTGGCAAGTTTGCCTACAACCGGTTCTTTGCTGTGGGCCTCTTCAGGTGCGTGGTGCTGCTGATGGGCATGGCGGCCATCTCTGCGGTCGCTGTGGAAGGGGCTTGTGTCGATGCAGGGGTCACACATTTGAGCAGGTGGAACTACCTCTCGGACGGGCCTGCTGTGATGCCCTGCCTTGTGTTGGTTGAATGATCTCGCTGCTGGCGCATGTGTGCTGTGGTGGCTGCACTGCAGGCTGTTGGAGCTGACTGGCGCCAAGGAGCCCGCCGCGCTGGAGAAGCTGGTCAAGGCTGTCGGCGTGAAGCCCGCCTCTGTCAACAAGGACCTGCTGCTGTACAAGGGAGTGCTGTCGAAGCTCAGCTCCGCAAAGGTGCGCTGGGGGCAGGGCCTGAGGGAGGTAGCTGGGCGAGTCAGTGTTTGTCTCCTGTGGGTTGGGCGGTGGTGTGCCGCAGCCCAGGCTTGTCTGCCGTGGTGTGCTTACGTCAAGGGGTCTGCACCACCTTCGCTAGTAGCCTGAAGATTGGGTGCGAGCGAGTGCTGCATTAGTTTGTGTCTATTAAGTTGCTGCGAGGTTCCTGCCTCTCGACATGGCTAGGGGCTGGTTGCACGCGCGTTGTGGTTGGTGGGCGGGGTGCCTGGCGCACGCTGCAGCCATGCTGCTGGGTTGCTCAAGGGGTGCTGCAGCAGAGTATGAGGCAGACTGCACATGCAGGGGGCATACCAGCACACTAGCAGCGCTAGATAGTCGGGATCATTGTCAACTTGCATGCTTGTAAAACATTTTTGCAGTCTGTGTGCCATCGTCTGGTGCTACCTGTGCATTTCTCTGCTATCTCCTAGTGGTTCATGTCCAAATGCGTAAATACTCTCTCTCTCCCTCTCTCTCCCCCCCCTCTCCCTTCCTCCCCCCTCCCCTCCTCTCTCTCTCTCTCTCTCTCTCTCTCTCTCTCTCTCTCTCTCTCCTGTCTCTCTTCTTCTCTCAAATGTTTCTTGCTTTGGTCTACGCACATGTTCTGCGGTTCTCATTTTGCACAAACATTCCGTGAAATCCAAATTGGCTTTTGCACCAGGTACTGCCCCATGTGCATTTTTTGGCTGTTTAAGCTCCAAAGCTGGTATGCACGTTATCTGCTACAGCAAAATGCTTGCCGCCACCTCCGCTGCCTGCTGCTGCTGCTGCTGCTGCTGCTGCTGCTGCAGGAGATGATGCGCGACTTCCTGGAGCGTGAGAAACGCAAGCAGGCGGAGCGGGAGGCGCCAAGGCCGCCAAGGCCGGCACTGAGGCAACAGCACAGGCTTGAGCGCCCCATCAGTGCAGCAGGGAGTGCCGGGGCAGTCAGCAGCATCAGTTGAGCTCGTGCTGCTGTGTTGGTTGCTGTTGGGAGGCGGTATCCACTGTCTGCAACAGCAGTGTGCAGTGCCTTGTCGGCTCTGGATGTGGTGGTTGGGGTGTGTGCCTGCAAAAAACAATGGAGTGAACATGTGGTGCAACATCATTGGGAAGCCGTGGAATGTGGTGTTAGGGTTGTGCCGGCGCAGCTGTTGGTGCGGATGCTATCATGCCCCCTGTTGACCACCCATCTGCTTGTGCGCCTGCAGCCTATGGCCTAGGCAGCCTAGGCAGCGTATTGCTGTTGCATGGGCTGAAGCTGGGATTCAGTTAATGCGTCAACAATTCCAGCAGGTAGCGACTTAACTGTTGACTTGTGAGCTTTCACCGTTTCTGCCTGCATGACTGGCAGCTTTTCTTCTTGCAGCAATCCGAACTTATGGTTGTCAGAGCCACCTAAGGTGGCATTAATTGCACTCGTGGCCCAGAGCGAGGACACTTTTGACTGAGGATACATTGAACCATCGCACAGGTAGTAGCATGGTAGTTTGGAATGCTGCTGTCTGGTGCCAAATCAATTTGGCAAGTTTTGGTCGGACCCTCTGCACCCACCTGCATCTGAATCATCTGGTGGTTTGTTGTGTGAGGTAGCAGCCACCTGCAGAGCTTGTACAGCATGCTCATGCTTGTTTTCGTAGTTCATGTCACATCAATGGTAACCAGACAAAACCATGTCACCCTGCAAGGTGAATATTAGTTTGCTGAACCACCAGCAGTGGGGTCGTCTGATCATGAAGTTCACACAGAATGCGCTCCTGTTGCGGCATGACAGAGCGGACGCGTTGGGCAGTGTCTCCGTAATCTCTAGAACTAGACTGCCTGACAGTTTCCACCTTTTCCCAGCCAACACCTGAGCTTGTCTGCTGTAATACCTATGCAGATTGTGTCCCTGGTGCAAGAAAATGGCCAATACCTGGGGTTTTGCTGCAATACCTGACAGTTTCCACCTTTTCCCAGCCAATACCTGAGCTTGTCTGCTGTAATACCTATGCAGATTGTGTCCCTGGTGCAAGAAAATGGCCAATACCTGGGGTTTTTGCTGCAATACCTGACAGTTTCCACCTTTTCCCAGCCAATACCTGAGCTTGTCTGCTGTAATACCTATGCAGATTGGTCCCTGGTGCAAGAAAATGGCCAATACCTGGGGTTTTTGCTGCAATACCTGACAGTTTCCACCTTTTCCCAGCCAATACCTGAGCTTGTCTGCTGTAATACCTATGCAGATTGTGTCCCTGGTGCAAGAAAATGGCCAATACCTGGGGTTTTGCTGCAATACCTGACAGTTTCCACCTTTTCCCAGCCAATACCTGAGCTTGTCTGCTGTAATACCTATGCAGATTGTGTCCCTGGTGCAAGAAAATGGCCAATACCTGGGGTTTTGCTGCAATACCTGACAGTTTCCACCTTTTCCCAGCCAATACCTGAGCTTGTCTGCTGTAATACCTATGCAGATTGTGTCCCTGGTGCAAGAAAATGGCCAATACCTGGGGTTTTGCTGCAATACCTGACAGTTTCCACCTTTTCCCAGCCAATACCTGAGCTTGTCTGCTGTAATACCTATGCAGATTGTGTCCCTGGTGCAAGAAAATGGCCAATACCTGGGGTTTTGCTGCAATACCTGACAGTTTCCACCTTTTCCCAGCCAATACCTGAGCTTGTCTGCTGTAATACCTATGCAGATTGTGTCCCTGGTGCAAGAAATGGCCAATACCTGGGGTTTTTGCTGCAATACCTGACAGTTTCCACCTTTTCCCAGCCAATACCTGAGCTTGTCTGCTGTAATACCTATGCAGATTGTGTCCCTGGTGCAAGAAAATGGCCAATACCTGGGGTTTTTGCTGCAATACCTGACAGTTTCCACCTTTTCCCAGCCAATACCTGAGCTTGTCTGCTGTAATACCTATGCAGATTGTGTCCCTGGTGCAAGAAAATGGCCAATACCTGGGGTTTTGCTGCAATACCTGACAGTTTCCACCTTTTCCCAGCCAATACCTGAGCTTGTCTGCTGTAATACCTATGCAGATTGTGTCCCTGGTGCAAGAAAATGGCCAATACCTGGGGTTTTGCTGCAATACCTGACAGTTTCCACCTTTTCCCAGCCAATACCTGAGCTTGTCTGCTGTAATACCTATGCAGATTGAGTCCCTGGTGCAAGAAAATGGCCAATACCTGGGGTTTTGCTGCAATACCTGACAGTTTCCACCTTTTCCCAGCCAATACCTGAGCTTGTCTGCTGTAATACCTATGCAGATTGTGTCCCTGGTGCAAGAAAATGGCCAATACCTGGGGTTTTGCTGCAATACCTGACAGTTTCCACCTTTTCCCAGCCAATACCTGAGCTTGTCTGCTGTAATACCTATGCAGATTGTGTCCCTGGTGCAAGAAAATGGCCAATACCTGGGGTTTTTGCTGCAATACCTGACAGTTTCCACCTTTTCCCAGCCAATACCTGAGCTTGTCTGCTGTAATACCTATGCAGATTGTGTCCCTGGTGCAAGAAAATGGCCAATACCTGGGGTTTTGCTGCAATACCTGACAGTTTCCACCTTTTCCCAGCCAATACCTGAGCTTGTCTGCTGTAATACCTATGCAGATTGTGTCCCTGGTGCAAGAAAATGGCCAATACCTGGGGTTTTGCTGCAATACCTGACAGTTTCCACCTTTTCCCAGCCAATACCTGAGCTTGTCTGCTGTAATACCTATGCAGATTGTGTCCCTGGTGCAAGAAAATGGCCAATACCTGGGGTTTTGCTGCAATACCTGACAGTTTCCACCTTTTCCCAGCCAATACCTGAGCTTGTCTGCTGTAATACCTATGCAGATTGAGTCCCTGGTGCAAGAAAATGGCCAATACCTGGGGTTTTGCTGCAATACCTGACAGTTTCCACCTTTTCCCAGCCAATACCTGAGCTTGTCTGCTGTAATACCTATGCAGATTGAGTCCCTGGTGCAAGAAAATGGCCAATACCTGGGGTTTTGCTGCAATACCTGACAGTTTCCACCTTTTCCCAGCCAATACCTGAGCTTGTCTGCTGTAATACCTATGCAGATTGTGTCCCTGGTGCAAGAAAATGGCCAATACCTGGGGTTTTGCTGCAATACCTGACAGTTTCCACCTTTTCCCAGCCAATACCTGAGCTTGTCTGCTGTAATACCTATGCAGATTGAGTCCCTGGTGCAAGAAAATGGCCAATACCTGGGGTTTTGCTGCAATACCTGACAGTTTCCACCTTTTCCCAGCCAATACCTGAGCTTGTCTGCTGTAATACCTATGCAGATTGTGTCCCTGGTGCAAGAAAATGGCCAATACCTGGGGTTTTGCTGCAATACCTGACAGTTTCCACCTTTTCCCAGCCAATACCTGAGCTTGTCTGCTGTAATACCTATGCAGATTGTGTCCCTGGTGCAAGAAAATGGCCAATACCTGGGGTTTTGCTGCAATACCTGACAGTTTCCACCTTTTCCCAGCCAATACCTGAGCTTGTCTGCTGTAATACCTATGCAGATTGTGTCCCTGGTGCAAGAAAATGGCCAATACCTGGGGTTTTGCTGCAATACCTGACAGTTTCCACCTTTTCCCAGCCAATACCTGAGCTTGTCTGCTGTAATACCTATGCAGATTGTGTCCCTGGTGCAAGAAAATGGCCAATACCTGGGGTTTTTGCTGCAATACCTGACAGTTTCCACCTTTTCCCAGCCAATACCTGAGCTTGTCTGCTGTAATACCTATGCAGATTGTGTCCCTGGTGCAAGAAAATGGCCAATACCTGGGGTTTTTGCTGCAATACCTGACAGTTTCCACCTTTTCCCAGCCAATACCTGAGCTTGTCTGCTGTAATACCTATGCAGATTGTGTCCCTGGTGCAAGAAAATGGCCAATACCTGGGGTTTTTGCTGCAATACCTGACAGTTTCCACCTTTTCCCAGCCAATACCTGAGCTTGTCTGCTGTAATACCTATGCAGATTGAGTCCCTGGTGCAAGAAATGGCCAATACCTGGGGTTTTGCTGCAATACCTGACAGTTTCCACCTTTTCCCAGCCAATACCTGAGCTTGTCTGCTGTAATACCTATGCAGATTGAGTCCCTGGTGCAAGAAATGGCCAATACCTGGGGTTTTGCTGCAATACCTGACAGTTTCCACCTTTTCCCAGCCAATACCTGAGCTTGTCTGCTGTAATACCTATGCAGATTGAGTCCCTGGTGCAAGAAAATGGCCAATACCTGGGGTTTTGCTGCAATACCTGACAGTTTCCACCTTTTCCCAGCCAATACCTGAGCTTGTCTGCTGTAATACCTATGCAGATTGTGTCCCTGGTGCAAGAAAATGGCCAATACCTGGGGTTTTGCTGCAATACCTGACAGTTTCCACCTTTTCCCAGCCAATACCTGAGCTTGTCTGCTGTAATACCTATGCAGATTGAGTCCCTGGTGCAAGAAAATGGCCAATACCTGGGGTTTTGCTGCAATACCTGACAGTTTCCACCTTTTCCCAGCCAATACCTGAGCTTGTCTGCTGTAATACCTATGCAGATTGAGTCCCTGGTGCAAGAAATGGCCAATACCTGGGGTTTTGCTGCAATACCTGACAGTTTCCACCTTTTCCCAGCCAATACCTGAGCTTGTCTGCTGTAATACCTATGCAGATTGGTCCCTGGTGCAAGAAAATGGCCAATACCTGGGGTTTTTGCTGCAATACCTGACAGTTTCCACCTTTTCCCAGCCAATACCTGAGCTTGTCTGCTGTAATACCTATGCAGATTGTGTCCCTGGTGCAAGAAAATGGCCAATACCTGGGGTTTTGCTGCAATACCTGACAGTTTCCACCTTTTCCCAGCCAATACCTGAGCTTGTCTGCTGTAATACCTATGCAGATTGGTCCCTGGTGCAAGAAAATGGCCAATACCTGGGGTTTTGCTGCAATACCTGACAGTTTCCACCTTTTCCCAGCCAATACCTGAGCTTGTCTGCTGTAATACCTATGCAGATTGTGTCCCTGGTGCAAGAAAATGGCCAATACCTGGGGGTTTTGCTGCAATACCTGACAGTTTCCACCTTTTCCCAGCCAATACCTGAGCTTGTCTGCTGTAATTACCTATGCAGATTGGTCCCCTGGTGCAAGAAAATGGCCAATACCTGGGGTTTTTGCTGCAATACCTGACAGTTTCCACCTTTTCCCAGCCACAGCATACCTGAGTCGTGTCTTGTCTGTCTCCTGTAAGACCTATTGCAGAGTGTTGTCCCTGGTGCAAGAAAAGGGCCAATA